>JBDJHY010230880.1:0-11026 GCA_039654485.1 Withania somnifera
AAATATCTCAAATTGGCTATTTTAGAGACTAAAACTAAGTACTTGTTGACTAAGGTCAACTTTCCTTCAAATCTAGCTCGAAATTGAATTCTAGCAGTTTCATTAACAGTTGCATACAGAACAAAGTCAAGATGGACCTCAAGTTCGTGTTTTAGATTTCTCATTTGCAATTTGTGCTTATTTGTGGATTTTCCAAATTTAGAGTTTGGGTGGTATTTTGGTGTTCGGAGTGTTGGATTAGAATTCTAACATTTCCATTAGCTCAAGAATGGTGATTTTAGGCTAGTAGAGGTGTTGGTATATTTCCTAAACTTGTCGTTTCATCTTCGAGGTGGTGGTGGGAATACTATTTAGTTGTAATTTCGGGGTGTTGGTGATTTTAGACTCATATTGGTATGTGGAATACTATTTATTAAGTGTCATAGAAATTGGAGTTCGTTTGATATCAGTCGGAGTAATATTTGTTAGCTTGCAGCGCATTATCATCGGACGACAAGTAGGCTTCGTGGGGCTATCTATGGGATTATTGCTTTAATAATTATACTAAATAGCATCCTGGGGTTTGGTGGCTAGGTTGTTATAGTAACCTTGTACCATTCCTTTGTCCACTTACTTGTTTGATATATATTTTGGCATCCAGATTTGTATGGTTCCTATGACTTAAGAGTTTTCCAGTGATACCTGTGTAGGGAATACTAAAGTTGTCATCTCGTGTTTATATATATAATACTTGCTAATGTTCTATGCATTTATTATATGAGAGGTTGGTCCATTGGCTCCGATGAGAGTGAATTTGGGGTTGGGCCAGTATCACCACATAATTTTTGAGCCGAGGAAGCTAGAGACTGATTTTGGTAATAACGATGGATAATGATATAAAGTAATAAATTGAAATATTTTAATAATAATATAAGTAAGTGACCTTTTTACTATTTTAGAATCGGCATCATATCAAGACCTCGATACCACTATTTCTACTTTTTTTATCCCAGGATTTAGACCTTGGCATCGAGAAATATCATTTGACTAATTAATGCTAAAACTTGAGACCAATTTTTTTCGGCAATGAGTACAGCAGCTGCACTTGAATCCATCGTTGTACGAAAGTGAGTAAATCTATTTGACACTTATCATACTTACTAGTTGTGGAAACTCTATGATACTTGTTTTATTGAGGATATTGGTAATAGCATTATATTGAGGTGTTGGACGCTATGACTTGTCGAGTACATCTTGATGATATCATTATTATGAGGAATTGGATGCCAGACTTTGATACCCTTAGGGCTCTGAGATTTTCGATGTGAGATTGTGATATCGTTAGAGATTGTATGTGGTTGCACACCTCTATGGACCTTGCCACCAGTCTACAGTGAGACATGGAGGGGTATAGGACGAAGGAGAGATTAGCATGAACATTTAGGGTAGCTAGCCATAGATTCTTCCGGCTGGACCTACGTATATCGGAGGAGAAATGTACGTAGGACTGGTTACTTCATGGTGTGTATTTACTTTTCTGCACTTGTTTTCTTTAGTGTACCCCTACAAGAATGGTGATGCCTATAGGTGAACGTTTTTCTGGTGTCGCTACACTTATTTCTGAGGGGACTTGACAGCATTTATATGCATTACTATAGTACTGTTACTACTGCTTAGTTGTCCTTATTGGTTACTCGATATTTCGTGTTATGTAGAGAAATATATGTTATATATTATTCATTCATCCATCCCTTACTTGACGTTACCGATATACCATCCATGTTGTCTTCCAGTCTTCTTTTGACTCTTGATTAATTATTGTTATAATTCACATATTCTGCTGCAAGGATTTCAAGTGCCCTCCCATCATTGCCTGAGTTTCTAATATTTGATTACCTAGAGATATATTTTCTTCTTGTTACTTGATTCTTATTTGAGTAGCTAGTTCCATGATGTACTATTTGATTATGTGACCGTATTTATTTCCTTTTGTTATTTACTTCTTTTATTATTATTATGTTTCTAGTAGGCCCTCGAATCCTATTGGGTATGAGTTGCTTCCACATTTTGTACTTATACTACACTTGTCATTTGCAGATTCGAGTACAGGTTCCCGACCATGATTCGCAGATTGTTAGTCATACAAGTTTTATTGATTTTAAGAGACTCTGGGTGAGCTTGGCATCCAGGTTTTCCTGCTTCTCTTCAGCATTGATTTTGATCTCCATGTATTTTTGGAGATACATTGCATTAGATATTTGATTTCTTGTTCTGTACTTAGGGGTTTTATATTACACTAATACCGGTTTTTAGGCATTGTTGATTCTTTATACTTCTGCTTCATTTATATAGTATCCATTATACTTGTGCTTTCCTCTTTTGATATAGTAGCTCTCTGCTTTAGGTTCAGACTAAAGAGTTACTTCTCCTACTGGTGGTATAGTAGCTCCATCATGATCCGAGAAATCAGGTCGTGAGACTACTATAAACCCGCTCAACTATAATAGAATCACTAATATGTGTGGAGACAAAAGATAAACAAATTTTAAAGACTAACTCCAAACTACCTAGAAACATATCAGGAGATAAAAATTCAGTAGTTCTATGGTCCAATAAAGCATATAAATCCACTTTATACACTCTCAACATACCTTTCACAACATTAACTGACTGCTCCTGATCCTGTCTGGAGTCCAAAGCATTAACTAGTTCTGGCTATTCCCTTCATTGGTAGGAGAAGAATTGCCTTACTGAGATAGATGTCGAGCTGGTGTTGTTGTTACTGAATTGGTTTGAGATCTGTCATTACCACTTCCCTACCTAGAAGATGGACAATCCTTGATCTTTTGTGTAGGCTTTCCACACATAAAACGTCTTCTCGACGGAAACTCGTGAATCTTGTGATCAAATTGGACATATCCAAAACAACCATCCTCTCCTATCATACATTTACCCAAATGGTACTTAGCACACTTCCTACAAACTGCAGTTGCACTTTTCTACCAAAATGACTGAGCTAGCCTATAATATTAACTCTTTAGAGGCCTAAAGTTTGGTGACAGAGCACTAAAAGATGAAAGGACTAATCCCCTTGAAATTTTTTATTTCTACTGCATCTAACCCCCGCCAGACTTAGGCTAGGTAAAGTCAGAATGGTCAATCTTATCCTTCCTAATCTGATAACTCTCTGTCCAGTTAGCTTTATCTTTCTCAATCTTCTCTAGATACAGCATCAACCTACCAATGTCCATGCTACTAATCAAACCCTTATGAACAAAGGAAAAAGGTTAGAAATAAACATATCCATCTTGTTGAGCATTCCACAACCATCTCCAGAGCATACCTCCAAGTCTTATTGAACTTTATACAATATTTTCCTACGGACATGGAGCCCTGGTCAAAATTAAAAAATACTCTGGTCTTCTTCTCCCTCTTCTCTTTCGAAAGGAACCTACCAAAGAAAGCCTTCTCAAACTCATCCCATGAAAGCAGAGCTTTACCTGCCACTTTATTCTTCCTCCATAAATCACTCTGGAACCTAGTAGTATCCTTTAGCTAATAAGATTACAAGACTAACCTATCAACATCCATAACTTTCATGATATCACAAATACAACAAACCTCATCAATGAAGTTCTCTAAATATTCTCCAACAATCGAGCCTAGGAACTTAGGAAGATTCATCTAAGAAATTCCCTCACAATCACCACCCTAGCATCAGGAGTTGCTCGCTTAACCACCAGAACATGAGCTTGCTACAGGGCTTCTGGAGCCATAGTTTAAGCCAACAAATTAATGTAATTTCTAAACTCTATGGTAGTAATATTGTTAGTCTACAAAGGATTTGGAACCAAAGAAACTTTCGTAGGATGATTCTGACCTCTCACCTAAAGAGTTGGATGTCTTCTGGGAGGCATGATTTGAAATGTGTAAAGCATGAGTCAGTATAGAAATCTGATATTTAAACGCCAATGCACAAAATAGAATCATGAACAAAGGGAAAATTTTCCTAATGCTCAGTTTCCTCTCATCTATAAGTATGCTACAGCGCATACCCATAAAAGAGACTCTACCTAACATTGTATTTCAGACATCCTTGTACACTTGAACCTAAGGCTGGTATGCCAAGTTTTTAATTCCCCAAACCCCTTGGACATGATAAGGCATCCAAAGCCACTAGGTGGCCTCGAAAGTACCCTTGGCTCATTTTTAGCTTTACACCCTCATACTCAGTGGAAGCAACATAGATAATAATAGATAAATTAATGGGCCATCTCATACCAGTCAATATATAAATAAAATGAATAAGTCAAAATTCAATCTCAAAACTAATACAGCAATGTCTGAAAGCCTCTACTAGTTGGATACTCGACTACTAGACCAAAGTCTGTAGCTAACCTTAATAGAATGAAAAAAAATACTAAAGTGTCATCTCAATATAGTGAAAGAATAACATAGATTTCTGAATTTAGCAAGTTCCCTAAGTGAATGACGACTCACCAAATCTTTAGCTTTTACGAATGCAAATCCAACCATCCTCAAACGTCCCAACAATAGGTAGGATTTTCATGGTGCAAACATGAAGCACAGAGTATATGGAATGTATTGAATGTATTGAATATATGGAATGTATTGAATATATGAGAGGGAATAATATAGGTTATAACTAAACATAAGAAAAGATGGCTATGCAATGCATGAAAAAGTAATAGCAAGTTCGATTTCCAAATCTCAGCTCAAATAAGAAATAATATGCAAATTTAATATCATCTGTTAAAAGCTCACTTTCAAGACGGTAAATAAACTCAATAAATACCTCAAACTCTATATTTTTTAATAGAGAAATAAACTCTTAGTTAAAAACACTATTTCATATTCCTCACTTTAAACTGTCACTCAATCTACTTTGGGAGGTTCTATAACCTTCATACTCCATGCCTTAGAAACAAAGTCCAACACATATATCTATGTTTGGTGAGCTCCCTAAACCTTTTCAGGTATGTGAATAATACAAAACTCCTAAAGGATCCACTAATCCAATCTGAATAGGCACATGTTGGGCCATAACAATCTTTCCTATGTTTGGAGACATAGGATATGGGATAGGAGTTCTATGACTAAATCCTCTCAGTGATACTAATAGTCCTAAGACTTAAATCATAGAGACACTACTCAATTTGATCAGTGGAACTCAATATTAGAAACCAACTAACTAATATAATCCTTTTTAATCCCTTGGATATTAATTCTATT
The DNA here is from genome assembly GCA_039654485.1 of Withania somnifera. Classification (NCBI taxonomy): domain Eukaryota; kingdom Viridiplantae; phylum Streptophyta; class Magnoliopsida; order Solanales; family Solanaceae; genus Withania; species Withania somnifera. The sequence goes on from JBDJHY010230880.1 coordinate 5,233, forward strand.
TTAGCCTTTTAGGTAATAGTCTACTTCACAAACATGAATCAATCATCCACTTTATGAATACTGACTCAATTCTCCACTTTACATGTTCATTACCATCAATTTGAATTAAATGATTATCATATCGAAATATCAACTTCCATTCTTACAATTTAGGCTCAAGGTCCAGACTTCCTAAAGTCAAGAAACTCATAGTTTGTAACTCTTACTCAGACATGCTTCAACACAAAAAACTTATCAAGTTCTTGAAGACGTATCACAATTTAATGCTTCATCTCAATTATTAAAAACTGTACTCTTTATTTCTCAAGAAACAACTTAATTCAATAGATAATGTATATCACTTCATAAAACTTAATCAATTTTATTAAGGAGCATGCAATAAGGGGGAAGCTTAACATATAATAGAAATTAAGATAACCTTAACTCATACTACTATAATTCTTATTTCAAAAACTTTGGGGAACAAGAATGAAAGGAATCCTTTTTCATTAGCCACATACTTGATAGGAATACTTCTACAAAATGATTGAAGATGAAAGTCTTTCTAAAATACCTTCCTAGTAGAGACCCTAACATTTTCTTCTAAGAGAACTTCATAAAGGAATTTTTTCTAAGTGTAAGTATAGAAAATAATAGAGAGAAATTAAGGTCTTGGGTATTAATACCCCACCCAAAAAAATACGGGTTAAGTCCTTTAAAAGTGGGAAAAGTCCATAATAACCCTAAGAAAAATGGATTTAAATTAAACTAGGACAGTTTGACAGAAGGGTTGACGGTCTGAAAATGATCCATGAACCTTGGGAAAATTTTGTTCAAGCTACTAGATAATGGAAACGGTTTATGGTTCACTTAACAGTCCATCAACCCATGTGATGGATAATGGAATGGACCAAAGATCTCCCCAATATTTAGGAAATTTTCTGGAACATTGAATTAGGACGACGAAACAAATGATAGACCATCAAATAGTTTTACGACCTGTTAAAGCTTTTGTGGAAACTAGTAACTTAAACTTAGACTAATGGAAAAGAAGAATGAATTTCACAAAAGTGCTTATGGTCCGTCTGCTCAAACGATGGACCATAAAAGTGTCCGTAGAAACAAAAACAATGCAAATTTTAAGGAAATACCACACACTTCTTTTGCTTAGCTCAAGAAACTTCAAGAATAAATTTCAAGGCCTAAGAATTGGAATGACTCAAATTTAAATTGACCCAATTCAAATTTGAGTAAGGATGAGAATGTGTAAAAACTACTGGGTCATAGGTCGGGTCAGGGCATTTAAAAATAAAGATATTTTATTTTGATCTCGACCCTTTTTATGGATAATATTATGGAATGTAAAAGACTTTTTCATTCCATAGAACCATTTTTATAATGGTTTTTATGGGCCTTATATGGAGGATACAGACGGGCCATAATTAGATTCGATAGTCTATTATTTGCTTTGTGGATTTTAAGAGTTGGTTTATGGGGAAGGAATAATGGTCAATTCCATGGACCGTGAAGTGATTTTCTGGTCTTTCAACTCCGACATGGTTCCTTTGAGAATTTTCTTCACTTCCTAAGATCTACTATTGGTTCCATGGGCCATCAAAGCATTTGACGGCCCACCATTTTATCCATGGAACCAATTTTCTCCACTTTTTTGTAATTTTTCTCCAAACATGTATCCCTGCATACATTGAACACAAAATGACATTAGTATTTAAATTTTTACATGTTTACACATAAAATCTTGGGTTGCCTCCCAAGAATTGCTTACTTCAACGTCTTGGTACGACATGGTTATCTCAATTACTTAGACTTTATTGATATAAACCTTCTCAACTGCCTTGACTTCTTCCTTCCAGAGATCCCCAATAGTGTTTCACACTATCCATTCACTTTCAATCATAGCCTATCTTTACCTTCAAACTCAATATCACCAAGATAAAATGTTTGTACCATAGTGAAAGGTCCAGACCACTTGGACTTTAACATGCCAGGAAACAAGCGAAGTCTAGAATTGAACAACAACACTAAAGCACATAGACTGGATTCTTTCTTTTAATCTTACGATCATGGTACAATTTCATAATTTCCTTTTACAATCTATAACTTGTATAAGGTCTCATACGAAAGTCATATATATCATTTAACTTATCAAGCCTCAAGTCAGAGGCCTTCTTCCTATTTAGATTGTTCTTCATTGCCCATAGTGCTTTATGCTCCAGTTCAACTAGAAAATGACATGTTTTTCCATAAACAAGATGATAGAGAGACATACTTATAGAGATTTTAAATGTTGTTTGGTATATATGCGTAGCATCATTAGGCCTCCTTGACCAATCAGTCTTATTTGCATTCACAGTCTTTGATATTATGGTCTTGATTTCCCAATTGGATACTTCAACTTACCTGCTTATCTAAGGGTGCTAAGGTGTTGTCACCTAATGTTTTACACCATACTAATCTAGCATAGAACTAAAAAAATGGTCGCAAAAGGACCAACCACCATCACTAATGATGGCTTTAAGGTACTAAACGGGAGAAGATGTTCCATTTTAGGAATACTGTAACACTTTTACCTTCATTATTTGGAAGCACAGTGGCCTTCACCCTTGTTTATACATAGTCTATAGAAACAAGAATATAGTTCATCCCATATGAACTCACAAATGCCCCCATAAAAATAAAATCTCATACATCAAACAATTCTACCTTAAGGACGGGATTTAGAGGCAGCTCTTGTCTCTTTGATATAGATCCAAACCTCTGGCATCTATCATAAACCTTGATAAAATCATGCGAATTTTGGTGCATGGTGGTCCAATAATACTAACACTTCAAAATTTTCTACATAGTCCTTATGCCATTACAATGTCCCCCAACAAGTGATGAATAACAACCTTTAAGTATGCTCAGCATCTCAGCTTCAGGAATATACCTCCAAATAATATTATTAGCACACACTCAGAAAAGGTAGTCCTTATCCCAAAAGTACATCCTTACATCATGCAGGAACATCCTTTTCTGATGGAATTGCAAATCTTTATGCATCAAATCACTTGTTAGGAAATATGTAAAATATGTAGACTAGGGTATCAGATCATATGAATGGATAAAAATTTCTCATCGAGGAATGTGACATCTATCTTAAGCTTCTTAGCCAAGTTTTCCTCCGCATCTACTATAAAAATATGGTCACCTAGCTAGTTGTCAGCTCATTCATGGTCAATCACTTCAAAATTGGAGAAGAATCCATATAATGAACCTAGGCTTTATGTCCTTCATTGACATAAGATACCTCGAGGAAGAGTGATCTGCATGGACAAGGACTTTGATACTCAACAAGTATGATCTGAATTTCTTAAAAGCGAACACCACAACTAATAGCTCTTACTCTACGTTAGTGTAATTCTTCTACAATAGATTTAATTCTTTGCTGGTAGTTGATATAATGCAAAATATTCTTGTACATATGGTCCAGGACTGCACCAAGTGCCAAGACACTAGCATTTCCCACAATCTCGAATAGTTGAGACCACTCATGAGATATAATGATAGGGTCTAAAACCATCTTCTCTTTCATACCCTTGAAGGATTTTAGGCATGTACCATCAACAATAAATTTCGCCTCCTTATCAATCAACTTGAACAAGGGTTTTTTAATCTTTGATAAATTCTTGATAAACCTTCTATAGAAACCATTATCTTCAAAAAAAATCTGAATGCCCTTCATATAAATTGGTGGTGGAAACTTGGTTATAACCTAAATATTTTCCTGATCAACCTCAATGCCTCTAGCATAAATCTTGTGACAAAGAATAATGCCTTACTTTACCGTAAAGTGTCACTTTTCCCAATTAAACACCAGGTTTGTATCTTTACACCACCAAAGAACTTGAGCCAGATTCTCCAAGCAATAATCAAATGAATCTCCTACCAAAGAGAAATCATCCATAAAGAATTCAACAATCTTCTCAACCATGTCACTAAAAATGTACATCATGCACTTCTATAATATGGAGGGAGCATTCACAACTTAACTAACATATATTGGAAAGCAAAAGCCCTATAAGGACAAGTGAAAGTGGTCTTCTCTTGATCCTAAGGGGCTAAAGAAATCTGATTATATTCTGAATAGACATCAAAAACAATAACAACCTCTGGAAGCTAGTATATCTAGCAATTGATCCATTAATTGCAAAGGGAAGTGATACTCTTGGGTCTATGCATTTATCTTTCTACAGTCCATATAAATCCTCCAGTTTATGACTAGTCTCATCAAAATCAACTCATTCTCATATTTGGCAACCATAGTATTACTACCTTTTTTGACACACATTCGACTAGACTTACCTATTTTTTTTCATTTATTGGGTACACCACACATGCATCTAGCCACTTTAGAATCTCTTTCCTTACCACCTCTTATATAGGATGATTCAATTTGTGCTAGTGATCTATTCTAGGAATCTTTTCCATCTCCAGTTGTATTTTATGAGTTTAAATATTGGGAGGAATCCTAATGATGTTTGCATAGTCCATCCAATTACTCACTTGAATTACCTCAGCATAGACAGTAGAGCCTCTGCCTGTTGTTCCAGTAAGTTAGTTCCAATAATGACTGACAAAGTATTTTATTCCCCCAAGAAATCATATCACAAGTATGTTGGGAGGCCTTAAGTTGTAGGACTGGTGGATCTTCAATAGAAGGTTTAGTAGGTGGAATTTCTCTATTTTCAAATCAACGTCTAGCTTTCTTGGTGGGTAAAAGTAAGTTCCCGTGCCATATAGTGTATGATCAGCAACTTTAAAATCAGCAGCCCCATCATCATCAAAATTTATAATAACTGAAGCCAAAGTCTCCACATCATATCGCTCTTCAAAGGGTGTGTTATCATCAACAATAATGGTGTCAATGACATACACAATACTAATGTGTTTTGGTTGCTTCATTGATCTATAAAAATAAAAATAATAACTTCTTCATCGTTCTGTCTGAATTTTATGTCTCCTCTCTCCATGATAATTGATAATCCTCCTGTGGATAAAAATGGTCGCTAGAATGATGGACACCTTAAATTCAACTTCACAATCATAGATTACGAATTGATATTGAAATATAATTCACTAACACATCATATAAAATACCCACAGTGCAATCCACTGTCAAAAGCCGCATAGTTATTGGTTGTGGCGCTCCTAAGCCCAACTGTCTTAATATAGCTTGTGGCTTCAAATTAATACTATCTCTAAGATCACACAAGGTCCTAATATTTTTCAGTATCATACTCATCAACATCAACAAGATATTTTTTTTATCTGCACTTTTTCTTTCCTTATCTTCAATAGGCACCTTAGTCAATTTTCTCTTTTTAGCAAGTTCATCTACAACTACATCAACAACCAACATTAGTAAGATAGTCAAATCTTTCATTCTCTGAGAAGTAAGTGATAAATATTGACCATCATTCCTTGGATTAGGAATAATTAACCCATGTGCCTCTGATTTACAGCTACAAACAACTATCCCATATGTTGCTCTAGTTGTTTTACAGAAGTGGTGTAAGAGTCCACTAATTGTGTTACTGTATACATGTCACTCCACACCTATTTATTCCCTGATTGGAGGATTCCATATTCATATACACTTTTTTAGCATCTCTTCCATCCTAAAAGGTTTTCCTACAACATGATATATACCATTTGGGGGAAAATATAATCCTCTATCCTTATGATAGTCCTCCTTCTAGTAGTCATATTTATTATAGTCATCCTTTATGTAGTCATCTCTATCTATTTATAT
>JBDJHY010230891.1:0-11026 GCA_039654485.1 Withania somnifera
ATATAAACTCTAAAAAGCCCTCATTCTTGATGTCTTTGGCTAAAATCACGTCAATGAGAGAGCTTGCAACATCCATCTACACCTTGGGTTGAAGATTTTTTATTTTGAAGTGTTAAATCCTTCCCAATTTATTCTTCCCCGGCTTTAATTATTTATTTTTAGTATGAAAACTTTAATTATCATTTGAATCTTGTAGTCATAACCGATATAATATTTGGATTTGAATTTGGCTTTTAATATCATCTTATGCTTTGGTGTTAATCTAATATTTGTTGATTATTAATTGCATTTTTTGGATCTAAATTTATCTTGTATTTGAGTTAACTTCAAATGGGAGTAGCTAACCCTTTTACTTGCCCAAATACTTCGATTAAGCTTGAGAGAGAAATAAATTCGGGAAGATAAAATTAATGCGATTTAGAGTTTTGAATTTTATCTTAAGGGTTTTAGATAGAGATAGTGAAATCCTAGTGTTGCCTTAAATGGATTTGGTTGACATATTCCATAGGTTGGTTCGAGAGAATGATGCTAAGATAGATTCTAAACTATTTGAGAGAAACTAGTGGATATTTTAGAATCCATTTCTGAATCCCGAAATTTATGCTTTGTTGAAAGAATTAAATTAACTACCATCGCTAGTTTGGATTCCCTAGTTTGGATTCTTGTAATCTTTGAGTTGTGACACCATTTACCAGTCCATGTTTATATTTTATATTTGACACCTTTTATCTTATTTTACATCCCCCCCAAACCTTATATTATTTATTTGAGTTAAAGTAAATGCATTTAGTTTCTTCTCTTACCCAATTGCCTCACATATAATAGTTCCTCTTTGATTCGACCAAGACTCGTCATTGGTTAATTATACTTTAATAACTTCCACATAAATTTTTAGATTGGTTTCGGTGTGCAATTGAGCGTTATAAAAAATGGCCCTATTGCAGGGAAAGAATTTGTTGTATTGAGTTAGTTTGAAAATAAGAGCATAGTTGCTTTGATTTGAATTGTGGAATGTTTTTTTGGGGTTTTGGTTTTTTTTTTTTTTTTTTTTTTTTTGTGTTAGATTGATTTTTTTTATTTGGTTACTAAGGCATGTTTAACCAAAAATGTTTTTGGTTGTTCCAAACTTCATTGTCCAAACCATTAAAGTGTCAATGCATTGCTTATGCCTTAAGAAGAAATGGTTGAGGAAGTTCTTCATTCAGTCAAAAATGAGAACCAACTTGGAAAATGGCACGATATAAATCATTGGATTCATTTATGTATATACGTGAATGTGCATCATAAATTATTAAATGCTTCTTGGATAATCATGTGTAAATATGCAGAAGGATGGTGAAACTTGAATTTGATACTTCCACTTTAGAGAATGAATTTGAGTTACACATTGAGACATATGCCATATTCCACCAAATGATGGAGATTATTGATGTTGGGTTGTTATCTATGGAGGATGGAGTCTCGGTTGATTTGGAGGAGATAGTGGAACTTTGCAAGCCATCTAACCTGAATATCACTCAACATGCCGAAGTTGATGAGGTGATACCAGAGTTGTGCAAAATTATTGAAAAATTTTGGGTTGGTGTCTCTAGATCATTGGGGGGTATGTTTTCTAAGAATGAATCATCTTTGAATTTAAAACGACTTCGCCCACATTCCACTCATTTTCAACATTATGCTTAGCGGATGTTGATAAAATGAAATATTAGAGATATTGGAGAAATTAAGCGATGTGGAACCAGATGTGTTCATGTTGAACATTGTTATTTGAAGGAGAATAAATTATGTCCCCCATTTAAAGGCCAAGTAGTACAATATGTGATAGTTAAGTGATGACCTTTTCTCGTGTCCACCATCGTCCCATGGAGATCGTATTAAATGAAAATTAAAGTTGGGTTGAAGATTCAAATCTTCAAAGTGGATAGATATATGGTAAAATGGTGGATGGTAAATAAATTTTTTATTTTTGCAGATTTAGTTCAAATTTCATGCTTTTACAATATTTTAGAGTAAAGTAGGATAGTGTTTTTTAACTAATCAACAAAAATTTAGATTTTTGAAGTCCATTCACTCTATAGGTGAAATTTCAAGCCAAACCGGTGCTCAAGGAGCTAAATCAGCAACCTACAAACCAATCTGTTGCATAGCTGAAATCTAGTGAGTTGGGAAGCAAGCCAGTTCTAGATACCAATTTATCCATCACCTATGAACTAATTTGTTATTTCCAAAGGTCTAATTTATTGGTCAATGCTAATTTATTAGTACCTTTGATTGATTTGTCGGTTATCTGATATCTAAAAAGGCATCATTTGGCACTTATCCAAAACAGTTTCCGTTCTACTTTCTTTATTCTAAAAAATTCTAGGTTTGCTTTATTACATCATAGTATGATCAAAGAACTTAAAAATCAGTCCACTTCCTTGCAATAATTCAGGTATCTGATGCTAAACTTAAATCTCTTGGTGATTACATGATTCCATCTCTCTTTGTTCTCAATTTTCTTCATGATTTAGATCCTTGAGAGGCTTTTCTTTTGGTGTGATTTTTGTGAATTTTATGACAAATGTTGGGTAAGAATTGGTTGATAGTGTTTTTAGGGTAAGACAACAAGTTTTGGGAGTTCTGGAGTACCAAATCATTATCAAATGGATTCAAAATAAAAGTTTCCACAAGGTGTTTGATACATGTTCAAAATGAGAGTTTAAGTTGATTTCATGAGTTGTTTTGATTGTATCATGTTCTTGATGTGTACATCATTTGTGAAGAAAAAATCAAAAGAGATGATAGTGCCTGATTAATCAATTTATTAGCCATATTGTCTCATAAATTGGCATGTCCTGATTTATCAGCACTTTGGACAGATAAATTGGTCACCATGACCTATCTGCACTAGGGATTGATTTTATGTTTTTTCAAGACTCAACTCATATGATAGTTAAGTCCATTCTTTGTCTTATTTAACACACAATACATTGTATAGCATAGTTTTAAGGAAATTTCATACTTATGTGTTGTATTTCAAGTGTAAAAGCCAAACATGGATCCTAATGCCTATGTGGAAATCCAATTTGAACAAGTTCCACTTAAAATGGACTTTGATCGTCTCATATTACTTTTTTGTGCATTATAAGGCCACTTTATGAAGATTTTACCAGAAAGAAATTGTTATCGGAGATGGGGATCATGCTCAATAATGTCTATGAACCTAGCCCAATATTCACCAAAGACATAGGACCACGGGATGGATGTGTTTCTCCCAGGAGCCTTGCAAGCCTAATGATACATGTGTAATGGAGTTTTATACAAACCTGATTGATGTTAATCTCTCCTCTATTCGATTCAAGATGGTCGATTTTGGGGCTAACCAATTAATAGATTCTACGGGATACCTGAACATAATCAAACTTTATGTTGATCCAAAGATTATTCCACGGACGAGCGGTTAGTGTCTAAGATTTGTACCGCATAGAAATAACCATTGGGAACCACAATGAGGTCCATCACTACCAAAGAGTTCACTGTGAAAGCTAGAATTTGCATATCAATAATATGTAGTTGAGTCTCTTCGTGTGGAAACTAATTTTATATATCACTATAGAGAGCCCAAATATTTTCTTGCATTCTTGAAGTCAATCCTATAAACATCAATTACATGATCATCCAACAGATCTAGGAGTACAAGAAACATACTAGACCCATTCTAATATTTCCTTCTCTCATTACTCAGCTAGGCACATTAGTGGAGATGAGGCAGAACTAGGAGACACATGGGTAGATCCAAAAAAACTAATTCAACCACTATTGAAGAAAGGAGAGGGATTCATTATCTAGGGAATCAAAATAAAGAATACATTTGAAGAAATCCCACAGGCCACCATCGATAGTCCTCCAGCCTTAGGCTCTTTTGAGTAGTTATTATCTGAGAAGAGGAAGATCCACGAGCTACTGAGCAAGCTTCCAAAGGGACCTGGTGAGACTTCTCAATAATCCTTCATTTGTTGGTCATAAGAGAAATTCGACATATATTTGGATGAGCAAAAGAAGTAGAGGGCCCATTATTCATGTATGATATGGATTACATAGATTTAGCTAAGGAACAAGGGGAGTTGATAACTCACACTCCAAGATGGTTCAATGAGAGAAAAAGAGAGACAAGTTCTGGAAAGGGTAAAGCGGTTATGGAAGGTGCTGAAGCCTAAAGATCAACTTCCTACAGTTACATCGAGTGATAAGGATGCCCCTGTACAGTGGTCCAGTGATTGAGAGAAGGAGGAAGAGGAGGAAACTGAGAGAGAGAGGGAGGGGAGCCAGTGATGCACCTGAAGGAGCCTCTACCCCCTTTTTTCACTTCATTCTTTATATGATCTTGATTTTATGCAGTAAGGGAACTATGATATCTTCTGTTAGGGTAGGAGTTACTTGGTATTTTAATACTGATCTTTTTCCCTTGTAAGGCTTTATGTTGTTTTTGTTAACTTTGTATGTGATGACTCTATGGTATAGAGTTTATATTTGGCTATTATTTTTAGTTTGTTTTAGGTTGTTATTTTTATTTTGTTTATTTGATATTATTTTTTTTAGTTTGTTTCTTATCATTTCAAGGCTGAGTGGGTTTTCCCAAAAATGGAGTGAGTGACAACATTCTTAAAGGAAAAAGTCACAATTTTTTGTTTTATAGATAGAGGTGTAGTTGGATGATATTCGTAAATATTGCATTATCTTGGTTGACACTAATAAAGTTAATGCAAAATTTGCATACCCCTCCAAAATATTTTTTTGGATTTTTTTTTAATCAACCACATTACAAGCCGAACCCTCTTTTTGAAAAACTACCATTCTTTTGAACCTTTTTCTTTGAAGATGCATATAATTTTGGAAAAAACCAAAGTTGGGTTCGTTGAAATTAGAGTAATAAGGAGTGCTTAGTTGGTCCACAACTTAGTCCGTAAGCCTACGTTGGGGTGGAGTATTCAGTTGGTTAAAGGAAATTGGCCCTTTGTGGAAGTCAAAAAGAATGAATGAGTCCATAATTCTTTAGTAAAATTTGTTAGATTTTTTTTCATATCTCTTGAAAAGTCAAACAAAAAAAAAAAAAAGAAAAAGGGATTTTATTTTGATGCATGTGTTTAGTTTTGTAGTGAAAATAAGAAGAAAGGATGATATAAGTAAAATAAGGATTGTGACTAAATTAGTTGGGTTAAATTTGGTATTGATAAAGGAGTTAGGTCTTAATCTTTGAATGCACTTCAAAATTGTATAATCACTTGACTTAATATGAACTACCTACATATACTCTTTCCTTACATTACTATCTTGATAAATACCTTTGGGATTCTTAGACAACAACTTTTTTGTTGGCGATGATCGAAAATAAGGAAAAGCTTATGTTATGATACTTTTTTGCATTTAAACTTCTTAGTTTAGTGATAGTGTTGCATTTGTCCTCTATCTTAATGTGTATATGTGAAGTTGGATTGTTAGTGCCAATAGAGCTTGAATTGATAATATTGTCATAGCGTGTTTGATTTTGTTTGCTTGAGGACAAGAAAAGATTTAAGTTGGGGTGTTGATGAGTGGTGAAATTACCATTTTACTTGATCACTTTTGCTACATATTCATGTTCTTTATTCATGATTTAAGGCAAACATATGGTGTTAATTGACTATGTTTTAGAATGCTTGATTTAGAGGTGATAAGAGGCGGAACGATGTAAAGCAAGACAAAATAGGCTTAAAATGAAGAAAAGGAGCTAAACAAGAAAAAATCCATAAATCATTTCACGTGCCGATTTATCTGCTAAAACAAACTAATAAATCAATCGATTAACAAAGTCAGAGGATTTATTAATCAGCCCAAGGACTGATTTATCGTCCGGACAACAAGGACTGATAATCAGCAAAATGACAAATTTATCAGTCAGTCAACCTGGTCAAACGACCAATAAATCAGTAAATTGTATTGATGAATAAGTTGGTGCTGATAAATCGACACTTTGATTAAATCGGTCAATTGTTTCTCCTTCAGGGAAAAGTGAAATTTACACCCTTTTTCATTTCTGACCCATATAAACTCCAAAAGGCCCTTTTTCCTGATATCTTTTGTCGCCTTTGACTAAAATCACAATAAATAGAGAGCTTCCAACCATCCATCTAAAGCTTGGATTGAAGATATTGTGTTTTATAGTATCAAATGCTTTACCGATTTCTTCTTTGCTAGCTCTAATTGTTTATTTTTAGTGTATGGACTTTAATTCTCATTTGAATCTTGTAGTTGTAACTAATGCAATTTTTGGATTTAGATTTGGTAAAACCATCTTATCTTTTTTGTTAATCTAATATTTTTTGATTATTAATCATGTTATGTGGATCTAAATTTATGTTGTTCTTGAATTGATTTCTAAAGGGAGTAGCTAACCTTTTAACTCTCCCAAATACTTTGATTAAGCTTGAGATATTTAATTAAAGTTGGGAAGATAAATTTAGCATAATTTAGAGTTTGGACTATATCTTAAGGGTTTTAGCTAGAGATAGTGAAATCCTAATGTATCCTTAAATGGGTTTGGTTGTCATATTCTTTAGGTTGGTTTGAGAGAATGGAGCTAATAAAGGTTCACTAGTACTTGAGAGAAATTAGTGGATCTTTTAGAATCCAAGGCTAAATCCAAAAATTCGCTTTGATGATAGATATTTAATTAACTACAATGGATCATTGATCCACTAGTTTGGTTCTTGTTGTCTTTGAGTTGTGATTCCGTTGATCAACTTGTGGTCATAGTTTATATTTGACACCTTTTATCTTATATTTAATCCCCCCAAACTTAAAGTAGTTACATATTAGTTTCATCTCTTACTCAATTATATAATTGTTCCTAGTGGATTTGACTCTTGACACTTTGTTGGGTAATTATTCTCTAACAACGTTCATGTACACATTATATTGATTTTAAAGTGTAATTAAACATTATCATTGGTTCTAGAAAACTAGAGTGGGTAGTTTTTTTTTGAGTTAATCGCTCTCTCCTCCTATTTATTTTTCATTGGTTCTGGATTGATTTCCCGAGGATTATCTTTATCATTTTCCCATGTCAGCTTTAAATGGTGTCGACTATTATCTCTTGGATTCCATCGGCCATGTTTCCATGTTATTAGTCCTTTGTACCCATAGGCATGTAACTATTTTTATAGTCATCAGTGCTCCTTTAGTGGTGGATCGAGGTTGTGGTAACCCAGAGGATTCTGTACACCAAGTTACATAATTCATTTCTAGTCTTAGTCAGTTGATGTGAACATGCTGGTTTTTTCCTCTTGAGTGGATATTGGGTTAGTTTCTGCTATATTTTCTTTGGTCAGACTAGTGACTGGTTTACACTGAGTTGGGATCCAGTTTTGTGATTGTGTTATTTTTTTTGAAGTCGGGAGGATTTCAGGTTCTAAGCTAGGTCACCTTATTATAGGTAGTTATGAGTGAATGGAGTTTATCCCTATTCTCAGTTTGTGATGATCACTTGTTTTGGGGTATCTGACTTCTAGGTAGCACGATGGCTTTGTAATTTCCATGATTTTGATATAAGATAGAGGCATCTAAGCTTACAGTCGTGACATGAGGTTATTATCAGTGTATGAGTAGAGTGATTGAGTATTGGGATGATCAGTTCCTTTAAGTTTGGAAGTTCTTTCTACTTGGATCCTAATCAATTCCAAGTTTGAGGGTTGATTTTCATAATCGAGGTTCAGGTAGTCACTCTAATTTCAGTTTGTAGGCTAAGAGTAAGGTCGGCTTTGCAGATAGGTTCGGTTACCATCTGTGCTACCTGGTTTTGTTGGTTAGCTGGTTTATGTAGGTTGCAGTTTCGTGATGATGTTAATCAATCATAACTAATGAGTTTATATTCTTGGAATCTCTCCTATAGGGTTTTGCTTGTTTCTCATTGTACATTATGGATTGGTATTGGTCCTTGCAGTTTCAGAGTTGATAATTTCATTCATAGCGCTCTTTGTGAATCCCATTTTACTAGATATTCCATACACCTAGGCATAACAAAGATATGTATAGTGTCTTGATACCTTTATGTTCAAGAGGTTTTTTTATTATATGAGATCCCAATTTTTATTATTTCAAACAACAATACCCAGTTCAATTCATGATTTATTGAGGACGGTATTGTACTAATTTTCTATCCACAGACTAACTGCAAGTCTGCGAGGATTATTTAGATACCTTAAGATATATTGTAAGCTTGGGTCCTCGATTTTGGTAATGGTTGAGGCTGACACTCAGCCTTGATAAATCTTTATATGACGTCAGTTTCTATTCTGGTGTTCAGATAGTGCCATTTGAGGCTTTGTATGATATATATTTTAGATCACCAATAAATGGGTACAATACTTTTGATATGCGTCTTTTGACTTCTAGCTTTATTCAAAATTCTATGGAGAGATTTAGACTTTATGGGATGGATTTTAGATAACACACAATAGACAAAAGAGACGCACAAACTATTGACTTTGCTTCTAAATTTTAGGACTGGGTACTTGGTGTTAGCAGGTTCTTTGAGAGCCATACGGGATCACCGATCAGATTAGTGAGATTTCCTCCTGATTTTCCCAACCTTCAAAGTTAGTGGCGGTACACCCTATTCCATTCATGCCTCCGTGCTTCTTTTCTATAAACCATATTCTTATAATAACTTTTGTTATGGGTCAGTTTGATTCGACAAATGGATAGTTTGTGTCGAGCACCTTGAGGCAGTTATTAATGAAAGAATCATATGAATGTTGCATTCTTGTTATTTCAAACTTTGGGTACTTCTTTTTTCTTAACTTTTGAAGATGAAATTTCTTTAGTGGTGGGTATTGTAATGGACCTGGGGGGAATTTCCATGATTCGATTGATTTCTCTGTGTTTAGAGTGTCCTTGTGGCTGCCCAAGTAATTTGTGACTTGATGGGATAGGTAGGTTGATTGCCTAGTGGTTTTATAGCTTAATTCCTTTATGACTTCAGGCCTCATTCATTTTATACGACCTCAAATCATCTTTTTAAATATTTCATTGAGTTTAGAATATCAATTACATAAGGATTTCATTTATGGATTGTAGAAATCAGGTTTCATTTCCATCTCGTATGATTTTGGGATTTGGTTGGGAAATACAGTCAGGAATAACCCCGTTGTGGGTGATAAATCGGCAAATGGATGATAAATAAGGAAGTCAATTGATCCATATATATCTTCTTCCTCCAAAAAATTTCCCCATTTCTCTCCTAACTTTCCTTGGTTTCTTTAGTTTTTAGAGCAAATGAGCTCAATTAAGGGTCCATATCAAGGATTAAAACCCTAGAAACGTGTTTTGGTGATTCTACAATCATTTCTACAAGATAATTTCTTGTTTTCTCTTTAGTTGCAAATTTTTCTATAATATATAAACTTATACGGATTATATATCCATTTTATATCACGAGTTTTCTCTATTTTGTAACATATGATGTATGAGTTACGCTCTACGTGTTGGTATAAATATTTTATTTTTTTTACCTATAGGGGTTGACAAACCCTTTTTTAGTTTGTATTTCAACCCCTCTCCTTATAAAGAAATATAGGTAATATTTTAATCCTCCAAAATCATGGAATATGTTTGTTCGTGATTGTCCATTTCGTCCAACGCGACTTTCGGTTTTCACTAGCGTCAGGTAGGCTACACTCTACTTTCTTCATATTGGGTATTAGTATGGTATATATATGGTAAAGTGATAGCTCGGGGCTAGAACTTCTAGTTGGAACCCTGTTGTGTTTATTCTTATGGTTTATGGCCTACTTAGAGGGCTTGTATCTTAGTTACTTACCCTAAGGCTATGTTGCCCTACCTGCATGTTTGACACCAACTCTTGAACATAGTATGATTAGGGGAGGAGTATCAACTTTGGTGTGTATTGTGTATACGCTGACTCTTGAACGTAGTTAGGTTAGGGAGGGGAGTATACTAATGTCTAGAGCTTAGTGTCTATCTCAAGGTTTAGGTTTGTAGCATAAGAGCTACTCTAGGTTGGCTGATTGTTCTATATTCTAACTAAGGGGTTATGTATGATTAGACCCTAAGTGACGATATTGTACCCATCCAGATACAACTTTTATGGGTAGTTAGCAGCTCTATGTGATGATATTACACAATGTCGGATACAACTTTGTTGGATAGTTAACATCCTTGTTTGATGATATTGTACCTTAGTCGGGTGTGATCCTGAGAGCGAGTTTTATTAGACTAAGATGTGATAGCTCCATGTTTTCCCCTATATAGGTATGTACTTAGCCCTTAACAGGCGCTCTCTAGGTAGTTGTGGCATCTTTAGTGCCATTAATCGTGGCTCGGGACCATAGTTGAGCTTGGAGAGGATATACCTTGTGACTAAGGGTTAGCAGCCATCCTATGAATTCTAGATAGCAGCCTTACACTAGGTTATCTAATTGATTGGTTCTGTGTGGCGAGCATAAATTAAATATGTTAAAAGGTAACCTAGATTTTTACTGAGTAAAAATTGAAAGTTGATTTCATATATATATTTATATCTTCCATGACTACACATGAGAAGTATGGAGCTATTTTCTCACACCATTTGAGGATACTTTCTTACTATCACTATTATTTATGCATATTTCCTACATGAAGACAGTTGGGTCTGATCGAGACTTTCATTTAGCCTACCTAGATGGACTTTACTTTCCACTGAGATATAATATATGAGTTGATCCCGAGTTTTGGCCTTTCAGTCTTAAAACTATGGAACTAACTATCTTCTTATGAGGAATTTTTACGTGGGATTAGATCCCTCCATATACCCTCTAAAACTAGGTGGTTATTCTTGAGATGTACTACTATGTAGGAGTTACACCTTCGAATAGGGGTATACTGGAGTAGTAGGGGGAACAATATGGGAAAGCTTCAGTGGGTCAACTCCTGGTAAAGTCTTGAATTGGGGAGGGTGTGTACGAGAACTATTTACTTTTCAGCACACCTTTTCTTTTAATCCTTCGCT
>JBDJHY010230902.1:0-11026 GCA_039654485.1 Withania somnifera
CTTGGGGCAACTACTGAAATGCTCTAAGATGTAAGACACTACATATTTATCATAAATGACCCTAAGGGTCATTACAAAACCTCTCACCAAATTGTTGACCAATGTCTTATTCAATGGACTAACTGCTTAATAGAATGTCTGGAGCAGTACTTTGTCAGGAAAATCATGATCCAGACACTTAGCAACAACTTTCTTAAATCTCATCCAAGCCTCGTGCAAGGGTTTTTGGTGATTAGATCTAAAATTTGTGATTGGATCCTGGAGTTGTATCATCTTGGAGGGTGGAAAATCTTATAAAAAAAGCCCACTTCAGCTCTTCCCATGTAGTAATCGACCAATGTGTGAGCTACCCCAACCACAAAGTAGCCTCATTAGTCAAAGAGAATGGGAAGAGTCTCAACCAAAGGTATTCTTGAGAAATGTTTGAGATGATGAAAGGTGTGCACACTACAAGAAAGTTTTTTATTTATACATGTGGATCCTCATTTGGCAATTCCCTGAACTATCCTTTTATTTGGAGTACATGAAATACTAAATTTCCCTCAACTTGGGGAAGCAAAATATAACTATAAAATCTTGTGTCATTTATTAGTTCATCTTCCACCTTTGATCCCTCCCAATTATAGGAGTGACTACTATCGCTGCTCCTGTTCATATCTTTTTTAACATAGGAATAAACCATGTGAACCTGAATTAGCTAGCACGAAAAAGTGAAAACCTACACTAATAAAGTGAAATTAAACTTTTAACTCCCCGACAACGACGCCAAATTGATAACACTCAATTATACCTTGCAACCAATCTAAAAGTGTTTGAGATTGTTTTCAAGTATAATTACACAATGAAAAGTTTGGGTCAAATTCAGGGTTAGTGAATTAGCCTATATCCACAGTAGTATAAGAGTTCAGTAAGTTAATTCTAGTTAACTTCGACAAAAGAGAAAAGAAAAAGTTAGGGGGCTTCCTAAATTTACAAATTTTGATTTATAACGCTATCACAATAATTTTTTTGCAATACCATTTAAGTTGACTTATCAGGATAGGATCACTTGGGAATATGCTTAGATACAAATAATTAGTGACAAAAGTGATGGGGAATTTAGTATGGTATTCACACATTCGTATTAGATAAACTATGTTACAAATGAACAGCTAAAATATCTTTATTCTATTGTTTATGACAATTTCTCAAAAGCATGAACACAAATTTGCACAACCTATTGTTTTACTTTTTAGCAATCTATCTCTAGTAGTCTAATTAGATGGCATGAACCTAACCCAAGGCTAATGTTTGTTTCTTCATGGCAAATATATTTTACTAAACATCAAATTAGAGTTTTCAACCTTTATTGCAATACATAACATGAACCCAACCATAGACCCAATACCTAAGTTCAATAATTATTCCAAAAACCCATCACCCATATCCATTAACTAATACATATCATTCAGCTAATTCAAAAGTATATGAGATTATATACATAAATAATTACTATTGAGTGGTACAGCGTCAGACATGCTCAAAGGTGACAAGTCCAAAATCTCCACAAACATAGTAAAGAACTCTCAATTTGGAAATCAAAGCTAACTTAAAAGTGAGTTCACTTACCAAAGTATTTTTTCACTCCTCTCTCTCCTATACTTGGAAGAAACATCATTCATTTCTTTTTATCTTGAAAAAAGTTTGAAAAATCTATTTATATACATATCAGAAAATTTAAGATTTTATCTTAAATTCCCATGATGGCGGCCTAAGTGACCCACCGCCATCTAGAAGGAAGGTCTACCTTGTCAATGGTTGGATGCCATCCTTGGTAGAACTTTAGAAACCTCTGGCGGTAATTGATTTGTGACTACGATATCGCCACTAAGGACGACGGTCACCTCTTTGAGGGACGGCGGTCCGCCGTCTAGGAGGTGTGACCACTGTCTCTTACGGTCACTTTTATTTGAATTCCTGGGATGTATATTGGTCGTGGCTTCTAACGGCGGTCCACCATCAGAGATATCGACATACTTCTCATATGTCATGATGATATTTTTTCTCAAGACTTTAACATTTTATTCCATTTTTCTTGGTTCCTTTGAGATCACATATTTATGTTAAAACACCACCATGTTATCATCATAATTTGAACAAATAGTAATAAAGAGAAGAAATATCATGATGTAATTCTGCTTAATAAATGGTTTTCAGGCCACTTATCTGCATGGTAGGTAGTTTTATGATATCATGTTGTTGTGAAACCTACCATGTACCTATTAATTCATCCTAAGTTTCAAACGTTGTTTGCAATGTTCTTAAGGTATATAGAATCCAAATCATGGATACCAAATTTGTTGTGAATGGTGAGAGTCCTAGGATTCTATCTAGTAACAAACTCTTTCCTCCTACCTCTTTCTACACATGAGTGGTTAGACAAGCCAAAGGGTTAGGTTGGACTCTTAAGAGCATACTTGAAGTTCTGAATGGAAGGGACCTAATTCTTTGGAAGGACCACTTGCTAGTGCTTATCTATGTATTTTTTAGGTTCGTTGATCCTTCTAATAGCATGTATCTAGTTTTTGGTACCCTTTCTAGGGCGATTTTTAAGGAGGAGCAAGTTCATTCTTGTTTGAACGAGCTCTTGGGATCTATTCGTACCTTGTTTGATAGAATTTCTATGATTTTTTTTGGGATTACATGTTTGAATAACAGAAGTGCAGGTGTTCATCTTGTTTCCTTCCTCAACTACCCTTTTTCATATGATGATACTTGTTATTTATACCAAGTATATTGTATTCCTATAGAGCTACCTTCAATCCTAATGATCATACTTGTGATATGGACTTGTGGAACTTCTTTCCAATTGACCTCGGTAATATTTTAAATCATTGTAGAGATGTAGTAGTTATATCTCTTTAACATTTTGGTAGCAAGAATGTAGACTCTCATAATTATCATGTCTTGATACTAGTTGATGTTTGATTTGATCTTTATGTATTGATTCTTGAGTAGGGATTGAGAGTACCCTTTCCTTTTGACCCCGATAATAAGATATCTTGCTGGGATTTGATGTTCTTAGGAACTTTACCTTTCTTGAGGGATCCACTTGTTTGGATTCCCTTAAATGTGAAGACTGATGACCTTCTTGTGTGGTCATTCTATCATGTTGAATGCGAAGATCCATAAAAGCTCATAAGGTTTCCTTGACACCATCTCTTTAGTTGTGTTTTTTTTAATGTTTGGGGCAGCCAAGTGTCTTTTACCGTATGTGTTGGTATGTTAAACTTCATGTTAGGTTAGGCTTGGCTAAATGTTGAAGTAGCGTATTCTTGGCGCATTCTTATTTGAGGTAATTATGCTACTACCCCTCATTCTTTGAGGAGATTGGGTTTGTTTCTTGTCCCTTTGTTTTTGCAAGGATTAGACTCAAGGATGAATCTTTTTTCAACAAGGGGAGGCTGATATGTCCCTGGGTAGCATTAGTCATACTAGTCATTTACTCAAAGTTTTCCACAAACAAACTCTACCTTGAAGATACTGAACACACTCCACAACAGATCTTGAGGCTTTGAAGGACTAAATTCCATGTATGGTGGAATTTGTGGAGGCTTGGGAGTGAGAACAACACCAGATATTCCAAAACTGTACATTATGTGATGCATCACACTCCCAACCTTTGTACCCATATTTAACACTCAGGATCACTAATTTAACACACTGAACTAGAACATGCTGGAAAGTTGCATAATGGCATGTAAAATATGCACCTCGCAGATCTTTTTTTGCAACAAGAAGTGCATATTTCGCGTTAGAGAAGCACACTTCGTGAAAGTTTTATTTTGGTGCCTTGTTTTGAAGCCTTTTAACAAACCATTAGTATAAATCTAATGCTCTTTGAATTCTAGTTAGTTTTTGGATATTTGAGAGAAAAATAGTCTTGTGGCTTTTATTGCTTAGTTCTTAGCTTAGTTAATCTTGAGATTAAATCTCCTAGGGATTACGTTTGAATCTCATAGTTGTAATCCAATTGAGTTGATAGAGATAGACTCCTTTAATTGCTTGATTAACTTTATTTTTCCTTGATTAATCAACTGATTACTTATTTGTGGATTGCATTTATGTTTTCGATTTCTTATTGAATTGAGCTCGTCTTAGATATATTAGATTGAGTTTAGTGTAAGGGTATCAAAGTTCCTTACATCTTACTATTCTAGTGTTCTTCATAGGATCCACATATCCTTCATCTTACTTTTCATCATCGATATTGGTTCGTGATAGATCCCTATATAATGATGTATAAATAATGAGAGATGGGGGATAACTTATCAGGTTAAAAGTTAATCAAGGTTTAGGTGTTTGGGCCCTCTTTACAGTGATTGCTCCACGACCTACACACTTTGACTTTTGGATTGTATTTTTTGAAGTTCATTTGGGTTACCCATTGTCAAATTCTATGACCTAGTGACCTATTTTATGATATGTCTGGTTTGTAAGACAGAGGTAATAGGTTCATGCCTTGAAAACAACCTCTTCTAGAAATTCAAGGTAAGGTGTCACGACCTAAACTATAAGGTTATACAATCACCTATTCTATTTCAATGAGTTAGGAGAACCTTTACCATCAAATTATTTATTATAAAAAAATTGTAAGAAATTATCACAATTAACCCAATTCCACTAATCAATTTATATTAACTCTTTAATAATCAAAATTAATCGAAATTACATTAACAATTACAATATTTTTGAGGATTTAGCCTAGACATGTACAAGATCCTCTACAAGAATAATTACAAAAAAGAAAAGACATAACTTCTGCCAGGAATGAGGTACTGAAGTCGATGCGGAGTAATCACAATCCCATGTAAGTAACTTCCTAGTCAACCTTCAACACATCTACATCTAAAGGGATGTAGCAAGAGTAGCATAAGTACACAAACAGATGTATCGTTAAGCATCATTGGCCGAGTATGATTAGTTATAAAGAACCCAATAAAATCAATCATGAAAATTTTATATGACAGTACGCCCAGTTTGTGTTTTAACTATATTCCTTCCCTAGTCTCGGAATTCCTTAGTCATCTTATCTAAATTTACCTGGTAATCTACATCAATATTTTACTCCTTCCATTAAGTCAAGTTCAACTAGCTGTTAACACAATATGCACACTACATTTAAGAGATATTATTTTCATTATTACCCATACATTGTTGGAGACATAAAATTTTATTGAAACAACAACAAGTTCACATAAATCAGGTAGGAAAGTTAAACAAATATCTATTTTTGTGACCAACAAAAATAAATAACATACTTCCTTTATAAAACCAATAACTAACCCCAGACAATCCAAGCATCCAATTGTCATCAATTCATCCAATTGTCATCAATTCATCCAATTGTCATATAGAAACCTTGTTATTTCACCGGAACCACAAATTAATAACAGGACAATTACACTTCTAAATATTATGTCGAAGGTTCTTTTTCAATTTTAATTAATGAATTAGTCACAACGTTTGTTATCTCTCGCCTCAACATCCATTTTTATGCACATGCTAAGGGACTTAATTTTTACCAAACTAGTCACGACCTATAAAGGATTCACCACGGTCCACGTAGCATACAAGTGTGGTACCAATTCATAAATATAGTAAGCATACCAAATCCATAAGTAAAATATATATTTTATGATGGCATGGAACCTGATCCACAAGTATAATAAATACATTGTCTCATAGTGGCACCTAATCCGTAAGTATAATAAATATTAACTATTCATCTTTAACTTTATCATCATTCAATATTTACCTCATGCGTTCTATACTACCAGAACATTTCACAATTATTCCACATTTTCAAGTTAGTTCAACAATGTATAACTTATTCAATAAAATTATCATTGACAACACTTCGTCAACAACAAACATAATTAAAGGAAAATAAAAAAGTCATTTAATTCAGAAGACTTCAAGAAGACACGATGAGTCTAACCTCTAATTAAATAATTTTATTATATCATTCCTTGGACCTTCATTATTTATACAAATTTCAACAACATTCGAGTCTTAACATAATATCCATTATTCCTGTTATTATTAACGTCATAACCTCAATCATTAACCATTCCTCAATGTGTCACCACATTATGCCTGCACTTTTACTTTCTATTATACATATTACACCTACTATCTACTAACATTGATTCAAGCTTCCATTAGTTCCCTTGGGTTTTGAAACTACTCCGTATTCATAACCAACCCATAACCACTTTACAAAAAAGGCACCACACTACTAGGATACATACCCACAACTTGATTTCTATTGTTTTTAAATTATTAGGACCAACTTTATTAGATTTCAAGTCTATATGAATTACTTAGTATCATACACATTCATCTTGTTCATATTAAATCCTATACTGGGCAGACGACACATAATACATGTCAAGGAATTCATATATCAATGTATATAAAGTGTTATTAGGTGTCCTATATTGATTATTTATTTTATCTAGCCAAGCTCTAAGATCACATGCCTTTACATGCTTTTCTCATCATCTCTAGGTTATATATATGTCAACCAATCATAGTCTACTACTTGTAGGAAATAATTTTTTTTACTACTTATAAAACCACATTACTGATGGTAAGTTCTTAGCATGACGTTAATGTAATGCTAATCCTTGCTTTGAAGGCAATGTTGATGGAAAGAGATTCTCAAGGATTGTATCACCTAAAAGACTTATCTTTACATCCATTGTCAAAATCTAGGCTTTTTAATGTGATATCCATGTGATTCCTCTAAGATTTAGCTTGTGTTTCACAATTTAGATGGGTTATTTTATGTCTCTTAACCCTTGTAGATTCTTGGGATTAGTTTGGGACCATCCGCACATGTTAACAAGTGATTTTGGACTCCTAGAAACCCTTAATGTTTTAATTTTTGAAGTTCTCCGCGATGGAAAACATGAAAACTTTTATTTAGTGTGAAGAAGAAAACATATTGAGCCATAATGTGACACTAGACGTGCCATGTTTGGGAGTTGGTGCATTGATTAGCATTCCACTTCAGGTGGCACATTTCAATGTAAATTTATCCGACCTTAATCAATTTTGCAAGGTTATTTTTGTCCTTTCCCCTACTATTATATGATTGAACCATGCCATTTTATACACTATTATAAGGTTAAAACACTTAGGATATATCATTATTACTAAAACTCGTAAGCTCCAACACTTATACAAAAAGTGAAAGAGAGAAACAAAACAAAAAATAGAAATCAAAGTATAGATATTTCTTAACTTTTCTCTCAAGGTTAAGGTTCTTCAACCTTTAAGGATCCACTCTAGGTGTCTTGTTATTTGGGAATTTCTCCCTACCAAGTAAATAGGCTATTTGATGGTGGATTTTGTTCTATCCCCATGTCTAAAACTAGTTTCATGGATCTGTAAAGTACAAGTGACAGGGTTGTATAATGATATTTCAGGTTAATAATTTATGTTCCATTATGTTCTTGATATTAGATGCTTGGTTTACATGATTATTACTATCCCCATGAACAATTATTAGTTGCCTTGAACTAATTTTAAGCTCAAGAACTTTCATAATTATTTTCTCAAATTTATATGTTTCCATGATTTATTTCAACTACTAGTTATTTAGAACTAATAGAACAAGAATAAATTCAAATCTTAGGATTAAGCAAGCTAATTTCTATTAAAAATTTTCTAGAGACATAACTAGCATAATTATAGATATTGAAAGTTAAATAAGAAACTTTTTTACTTTATGCATTAGCTTCAAAATTTAGTATATTATGAGCCTAAGTTATATCTATCTCAGTTATTAGAGGATTATCAAAAACAAAGAGGAATGTGGGTTGTACCTAAATTTCTAAACTATATTGCCAACATAGAATAGCCTTCAAGTGGCTTAAAAACTTAATTTTTTTCCTTCAAATGGAACAAAATTCATGTGTCTTACAAATAATCATAGTAGCCTTTATACATTTGTCAAAGCATAAGGGAACTCACGAATGTAGGGTTAAACTTGGATGTCATGAGCGCACATGACATATACAGGTTAAGACAAACTCCTACGTGTTCCTATTTGAATTGCTATATCCAATCATGATTTCAATACTTATTGTACTTAAGCATGTACTTTAGTTATCTAGATTTTAGAAGGACTTTTATAGTTTAGTGTCATTCCAATTATGATACTCTATATTCTACTATAGGTCATTTGATATCTATATTTAAAATTTACTTTACATGTTTTACAAATTAAGTATGGTTCAAAACTTGGTTAACTATTTTTTGGCAGGCCTCTTGGTCTTTAGCTTCCTGTCTTACAACATTCATTGACTGTATCTTTTTGTCACTATGATTATTATTAAGTATTATTATTCTTGTCTACCAGTATTATCCATGTACTGACTGCCATTTCAAATGCATGATTTTACCATGTTTATTCTAGCTCATTCGGTCAGTGACTAGCTATTTTGTAGCTCTAGAGTACTAGTTAGCAGTTTGGTGAGTCCTCATCTTCCAAGGACCTTTTCTTTTGGCTTATCAAACTTGTATCTTATATTCCATGTTAAGTTTTATTAGTTTAGTTGGGTTCTTACCCCAAAAACTTCTCAAATGTTAAGTTGGAAGGTTCTTAGACATTTTGTATGTTTATTATTTCAGTGCATACCTAATTAGGCTTAGGACTTGATTTCCATGAATCCATATTGATTAGTTCGGTTAGTTTAGCTTAATATAGTACTGCTTCTGCATAGTTATTCATGATTCATAATATATGAATGATCCATAGGTTAGATTAGGGTCACTTATGACTTTTTAGAACTATCTTTCATATAGGAGGTAGTCTCAGGTCATATAAGGTACCCTAACACAAGGTTCAGGAGTCCTGGAATATCTAAAAACCACATTTAGTAGAGTCTTCCTTATTGGTGTGAATCACACCACATTTATAACAAAGAGCGTACAGGGTGTTTATGAGAATTCTATCTTCTTTTTTATTCTAATTTATAAGATAGAGTTTAAATTTATTAGTACAATCTAACTTATGCATTACACGTATATTTCAAATAATGGTGCCCAACAAATTTTCAGCTCAATGGGTCATCGCTAGTTATAGAGCTAAAACTGCTCATGTCCTCCTTTCACCCTATTCAAACTCAGAAATGTGCTAGTTCCAAACCTCAGTCAAAGGTTCTACTACTAGCTCCCCATGTTCCAATTCCCCTTGTTTAGACTTGGACAACTTTAACCCAGAATCCAAGTGTTTCTAATATTCACCTTCCAGAGCAGAGGCTACTAACACCAAGTTTAGGAGGGACATTAGCACGTTGAATAAGTTGTTCATGACTTAGACCACTTAGAATAGTTAATCATCTATATGCCCTAGTTCTCAGGGGCCTCCAGAGATCTATAGTATTCCTATTTTTTCTAGGATAAATCCTACTGAGTTCATAGGGTCTAAGCTTGAAAAGGACCCTTAGGTTTTTGTTAATGACCCACGCGGTACTTACTTTCCCTTGTAATTTTTTGTTTAGAGCCTTCTGTTATCTTCTCTAGGCCATTTATGACTCTTTGGGATAGGTAGTTTGGTTCCTTTATAGTTGTATTACATGTTATCTTAGTTTCCCTATTTAAAGGCTTAACCTTCAAATAGTTGAACTTAAGAGTGAATTCTTAGTAAAAGATGTTGAAATAAAATTTCTATAGTTTTGTTAGCTCTAGAATGCCGACTTTGGTCTAGTTGGATCATAATTACAAGTCCCTACGCTTTCTGTTTGAGTTTGAGTTGTTTAGATGGGATTTTGTTCAGCCTATGTTTAGTTTGGAGATAGGCTGGATTATTGTGATTGGAGCATCAAATCTGAATTCTAACTCTTCCATCAGCACTAAAATATAAAAAAAAAAATTGTAGGGTTATTTGTATACTTCATTAGGTGTCCGAACTTATTTTGGGTGCCCAAGTGAGATGTTGAGTTTTTGGCCTCTTTTGGTTAGGCTTGGGATAGGTTCCTTTTTGGTCAAACGACCTCTGTTGGTCATTTTGTCGATCCATTAAGTTTGGAGTATGTTTTCATACAAGTTTGTTTTGTTCCTGTTGGAATCCATTTCAAATTTGAGCCATCGTTTGGAATTTCAGTTGTTGTAGTAAAATCTGCAAAAGTGATTGTTTAGTGCAATCACGTTGATAAGGCGTGCATAGTAATAGTGATTTTTTTGACGTAGATATGACGGTGCTCTGGGAGAAATCATGAAAGTAGGCCTTTATGTTATTATTTTTTTCCTTTTTATGTCGATGGCACCTTAAGGGAGAGATCCCCCTATTTCCCCCTATCTCCCCATTTCGAAGCATTATGTTATTTCTGCATATCCTTTTTGAGAACTTTCATCGGAATTCAGGAAGGCTAGACTTCCATTAACATCTACACTATGGATTAATTGGTATATTTATTTTGTTAGGCCATTTGTTGGCTTGGGCTGTTAGGTTAGATTATATTTCCACTATTCGTCTATCATTATTGCTTTATCCACTTCGTTGCAACCTCGCGTGGTATATAGGTGTTCCCTGTGTGAGGTAAAAATAGCACATATTTAGCCACTATTTTCCTCATATCTTAATATTTGTATTTGTTTCTTGAGTAATAAATATTTTATGTTGTGCTAATATGGTATATTATGGTGTAGGAATTATTTGACGTAAAAAGGAAGAAGATTGGAGCTCAAACGAATTAAATATGAGAGATTACAGAAGATATTTCAAGCAGGAAGCTGAATAAAATAAAGTTAATATTATATTCAATAAGAATATCTAATATAATATTCATTCAAATGCAAATTGCAAATTGAGACTGCTGGCACTGTTTTTTCTCGTGCAGCGATTGGTCCGCTCAAAACATCAACCAATCACGACGTGATTAATATCGTGATAGAATTTTGTTAATCCATCAAGATACAGATCATGTCGTGATCAATTCTGTTCTGCTAGAAATTATTTTTCAAGTCCTTTTTG
>JBDJHY010230913.1:0-20599 GCA_039654485.1 Withania somnifera
GCTCGTGAAACAAAAAGCTGAAAAACTAAAAATGAGCTCAAAGGTTGCAAGAAAGAGAATGAAAGCTTGGATTTGAGAGTTATTGACCATCACCCGGTTCACCCTAGACCTCATCCAAACCATCCATCACTTATCCCTTTAGGATTTTCCTTTGATCGAATTAAATACACACCACTTCCCAAACAAGAAAGTAGGAAGCTAGTTTGGGTCGCCCAAGTGACTATTAACATCGCCTAACGGGTCGGTGATCTTCCAATTAAGAGGCTACCTTATCCAAAGTTTCCTTCGACCAATTGAAAAAATAGTATTGAGCTTTTACCAAAATGGTACACCATAAAATTGTCCAACTTACTTCGTTGTTTGAATCGACGATTCACCAAAAATAAAGTCTAGTCTGTCGATTTTCAAGTTTGTTATGGCATGGTTTTATTGTTTCTGAAATGGAGTCTTGTTTCTCTTACTTTCTTACTCTGCTTTCCAGTCGGCTCCCTACCAATATCGTTGCTTAAGTTCACCAAATAGTCCAGTCATGCACCTAAGAACGATAGTCCGCACTTGTGTTTGAACTTGGAAGCTTGTGAGCTCCCCTTGCACTATCTTGATCCTTGATGTAAATTTCCTAGGCACAAACCCTTTTGTACCTCCTTTTTATGATTCTCAATGACCCACAACTCTTCCTTGAAGATCCTTCTTCAATACACCATGAGAAACATGAAAAACAAGATAAACATGAATGAACACTTGAAGAACCTTTAGTTCTTTGTATCTTCTTCATTTAAGCTTGAATATCTTCCAAATTTGAAACCCAATTCCTTACATTAGGAGGAACAACCCCCAATCGCTTAAACTTTGAATCCCAATATATGAACCTCAAATTTGAACCTAAAAACTTTCGGGCAAGCTTGAAAGGCTATGAACAAGGTAAACACTCCCAAATTCAAAAACCACTAACCCCAACTCCAAATCTCACACAAATGGATATAGAAGATCTTTGTGATATTTGAATGATGTCCAAGTATGCCTCAACTCTCAATTGCCACACTAAATCCAGAATTTTAATACCCACTATATTTCACCCTATAAACCTTTGAAGCTCTTTAATGGTGAAATCCAAAAACCTCAACCAAAATCAAACAAAACCTTCAATCTCGTATCGAAAACATTAAGAGGTTCAATTCCTAATGATATAAACTCAATGAAAACTCAATGTAACCAACACTTTTGAAAAAATTTCAATATGCCCTTTTTTTTAGATTTTCAACTTTTTTGAACCTAAGATTGAAATTTATGGATACAAACTCCTAGCCTAAGCTATGATACCAAATGATACGAATCGGATTAGGGACCTAATATGATTTAATATAGAACACGCAACCAAAAACTAAAGATAGGGGAATTACCCACTAAAATCAAGTCAAATAGGATATATCGGATTTGATACCCACACACACTACTCTAGACTCAATTGTTGCCGATAATTTGAAAAAAATATATGGGTGAAAAGAACAAATAACCAAGTATTAATTGAATTCACAATCGATATAAGGGGGAAGGAAACTTAGCTCAGTAAACGCGAAAGAAATTGGAATCCACAAATAAGTAACACTATATGAATTAAAGGTAAAGATTTCCCAAAGAAAAAAAGAGAACACACCAGGGGAGAATCGAAACACTACACTAGATTATCACAACTTTAGCTACCCTACGATAAAACTAATGGGAATCTCCCAACTACAGTTAGAAAATACACTCTTCAAAGAATACAATTCTTCATTCATCAAATCTAAGTGTAAAAATCAAAATAGGTCCTATTTATAGGTTATTAAAAATAAGGCCCAAAAGTGGCCTTTGCAAACAAAGAGTCATCACCTTTTAATCCCATAATGTCGCCTAATGTGCTTAAGGTTGGATAACTTGGACCAAGGTTTGCCAATGTGACAGTCTATCACTGAAAAAGTTGGTGATACGATCCTCTATTTTGGCGCATTTTCGAATTGTCCCTCAAAGTTGGTGGACTGCCAAATAATCACCCATTTGCTTAGCCACTTATTGGTTGCTCCTTTGGCTTCAAGGTTTGGCTCAAGCCATCTTGCAACTTGAAATGGATTCTTTGGAACTTGAAAGGTGTCCTTGAAGGTCCTTATTGTGCTCCTAAATTTTGAGTGACTCCAAGCCTTAAGATGATTATGGTTGGCCCCGATAGTGATCGTATCACACAAGGCGTGTCAAATTTTTTTAGGAGAGGGGTGGGGGAGTTGAAAATAGGGGTTAAGGAAAGAAGTTCATCAATATAGATTTACATTATTATTTAAAAACACACTCATACAGTTAGGTATTTGCATGGAGGAATTTTCACGACTCGATTTCGCGGATCATGATGGCATCTACTATACCACCAGTAGGAGAGCCAACCTAGTAGTTCATAGCCGAAGCGGAGGACTACTATATAAAATATGAAAAGCCCAAGTGTAATAATTAGAAGATAAATAAATGCAAAAGTTTAAGAATCAAAGTAAATACCCATAACCCGGTATCAGTGTCAAACGAACCACCAACTACAGAAACAAGATATTCAAAGTGTCTAATACAACTGTGTTTCCAAAATACGTGGAGATCAAATATAAATGCCAAAGCCGAAGAGAAGCAGGTGAAAGTCGGACACCAAACTCTCCTTGAATCCCTGGAGTAAAATGTAAAATGCACGAACAGCTGGCTGGGATCACGGTCGGGAACCTGTACTCGAATCTGCATATGTGCAAGTGTAGTATGAGTACAAGCTGCTGAAGAAACCCGAACTCAGTAGGCTTCAAGGGCCCATCGAGCACATAACAATAATAAAAACAGTAAATAAAGGAATACAATAAAGGGTAACAGAACCAAATAGCACAATAGGGAATCTAGCTACTCAATTAAGAATCAAATACAAGTAGACAAGTATCACTAGTTAATCACATAACAGGATCTTAGGCAATGAACGAAGACGTACCCAGAATCCTTGCAACAATACGTGTGAATAATAATGCAATAATCAGAAGTCAAAAGAAGATAGGGGAAGATTATGGACGGTATACCGGTAACCTCAAATAAAAAGGATGAATGAATGAATATTAGCATAAGGCATAATATCCCAAATATCATGAAATGTCAATTAACCAGCAATAATCATTAAACAGTAATAATTATAATAAAGTAATGCAAATAAATACTGTCAAGTCCCTCAGACGGAAGCGTAGCGTACACAGAAACATGCTCACCCATAGGCCCCCTAATCCGACCTAAGAGTACACTGAAGAAAAAAAGTGCAGAAAAGTAAATACACACATGAAGTAACCAATCTTGTGTACGCATATCCTACGGTACTTGTAGGCCCAACAGGCAGAACCCATCGAAGGCTAACCTAAGTATTCTCAGTATATCTATCCTCCATTCTATACCCCCTCCGTATCAGTCGTAGCCCCGAGGCAAGGTCCATGGAAGTATGTAACCACGTACGATCTCCAACGTAATCAAAACCTCACATCCCAAATCTCAGAACCTCAAGGGTCTCAATGTATGGCCTCTCATGCCAAATATCAAAGTCTCATTAATCCTTCCTCGGCAAGTCATGGTGTACAAAACCTATATCATAGTATCACCAAATTCTTAATAGATAGGTTATTATTAAGTTTTCATAACTGGTAGTGTCGTAAATGTCAAAAGGCTATACTCACTACCGTACGATAAAGGAATCAAGTTCCAGTGGATGTACTCACTACCAAACAGAGTCGGTTTCAAGTCTCAGCATTTATTAATCAAATGTTATTTTCCAGTGCCAGGATGTAAAGCCTGGACTAAAACAAGTTAAAATAGTATTCTGGGATATCGATACAATGCCGAGTCTAAAACAGTTAAAAATCCATTTACTTATACTATTATTAAATATTCCAACTTATCAACTTATGTCATTATTCATCATTATTACTCAAATCAATCTCTAGCCCTTGCAGCTCAATAATCAAGTGGTGATATGGACACAACCCCAATGCACTCTCATCGGAGCCATAGGACCAACCTCTTGTGTCATGAATGCACAACATATCAATAGGTATACATCAACATATAATCATGTAATAGCAAGTTTTGATTCCCTGCATAGATACTAGCCAACTTCTATGTCGCATGCACCTCATCAATCAAATGCCAAATTATAATTATCAATATGAAACGGACAAAAGAATGGTACAGGATCACTATATCCACCTAGATATCCAACCCATAGATGCTATTTAGTATAGTTATTAAAGCTATAATTCCATAGATAGCCCCACGGAGCCTACCTCTCGTCCGACGATAAAGTGCTGTTAATTCACAAATCTTACTCCGACTGAAGTCAAACGATCTCCAAATGATCTGAAACTTGCATCAAAGTATTCTATATGGTAATACAAATCTAATAGTATATTTTATGCTAAGTTCCAAATCGGGCATAAAATTGAGGATTAAAATAGGCTTGCAAGGCCCACTCGCCGGAACAGATTTGAAATACACGGGGTCAAAGATGCGATCTTTATGGTTAAACATTTGATTTTTTACATATTAATGATACTAGATGTAAAATATACCTAGGGAATAAGGATTATGCCATAATATATGGATTATCACATGATTTTACCAATCTCATCAATTGGGGTTCATTAATGGAGGAATTCAAGAAAACTAATAATGAAAAGCGAAGAAGACTTACCCAAACTGCGAAGGAATCGAAGAGCAATGATATGGGGATTTTCCCTAGCCTTGGAATGATGTTTTTGCTTAATGAAAAAGCAAGGGTTATGCAAGGATTTATATACTAGTAGTTACCTTACTCATCGCGATCGTGTGACTTTAATACGTGATCGCATAGAGTATTGGAAACAAGATATCGTGATCTCGTGTATCCCTTACGCAATCGCGTAGAGTAAACTGAACATTGCTCATCATGGTTGCGAAGCACAATTTTTCAATGAAGCATGAGTGCGTGAGAGCCTATCACGATCGTGTAGAAGGAATTCACCTGCACCATTTGTTGGTTTTGACAACAGTTTTTGGAGAAAGTATAAGCTCTGAATCCCCACTCAAAATGCTTTCGAAGGTCTAATTATGCAAACAAACTATGCACATACACCCGAAATGACATTTCGGACTCAACAACAAAGACAAAATCAGAATTTGAGGTCATTTTTTTTATAAATGTTGACCAACTCAACACTTAAGATAAATTCAAGAATTTTCCACCAACACCTCAAAAATGCAACGACAAGTCCATAAATTCAACCAACACCTCCACCAGCCAAAAATTATCATTTCGGAGCTACTGGAAGTATCAGAATTCTCATCCGACACTCTGAACCCCAAAATACCACCCAAGCTCCACTTTAGGCCATAAACTTAATTAAAATCCACAAATTGGCATAAGTTGCAAACAAAAGCTCGAAAACACAAACTTAAGGTCAATCTTGACTTTGTTTGGCATTCCAGAGCTATCAGAACTGTTGGAATTTAATTCCGAGCTCGTCTTGAAGGAAAGATTACTTTGGTCAATGAGTACTTAGTTTCAGGCTCTAAAATAGGCAATTTGAGATATTTCTTAATAGAGCTTCCAGAGATCCGAACTATCGATCCCAACAAGTCATAAATAACTTGGGGCAACTACTAAAATGCCATAGAAAGAAAAACATCGCGTATTTCTCAATAATTACCATGAGGGTCATTATATTTTTAGTTTCAAAAGGTTTTTTAAAAGTAATGAATGGCTTAATCTTCATCACATCATCCCTTCTCTACCTATAATGCATAATAATCTTTGGGAGTGGAAGGCAAGGGTAATACTTGTGTGATGGAACTTAGGAAATTTGCTACTTGTTTCCCTATCCCAAGAACCCTTTTTGCAACGATGCCTAAGATGAGGAGTAGGAGTTGATATGCAGTTTAAATCATCTCTAAGGAGTCCAAGGGTATGATTTTCCAAAGGGACGAGGGAAAAAGAATATCTAAATATCCTCCCCATAATTTTCTAAGTGAAACAAAGGTTCACATTCTATTATTTGAAATCCTGACCTTGTTTTCTCTATGTTTTACACTTGTGAATGCATGTGATCCTGAATAAATGCTTTAATAATGTCGTAACCTATTTCTTTGTGTTTTGTGACTGTTTGAGTAATGTATGTAAATTAGTATATGGTTAATTCTTTCACTAATAACAATATGAAATAAAATGGAGGTTAACTAGTTAATATTTAGTCTTTATGGCTTACCAAATTATATATCTGCTGGTTATATGCCAGGTTGGCATCCTAAAATGTCATGCATAATTGGATATGTGTTAACTCTAAATGTTACTTGCTCACAGGTTTACATTTATTCACTATGTTTGTTACATGTTTGACTCGCTAAGTTAACTAACTAAACTAGTATTTACTAGCCTATACGATCACTCGTGTAACTTCTTAGCTTAACCTAATGGTATAAACTGTCTAAGCTTTCCTAAATTGGAGTTAAAATTGAATGCTAATTCTGTATTGTTGTGATTGAGATATTCTCTTTTTTCAACTATGTTCATGATTGCTTGATTAATTGTCCTTAGTACACCGTTACTCTCTTAAGTACTTTCCATATGTATGTTGTTTTCCTGGTTTTTGAACTATGTTAAAGTTTAACTTAAAAAGGTAAATAGTGATGACTAACTGTCAAATTATCCCAAAAATTTAATAATTTTGAAAATAATAACATAGATTGATCATTTAATTTTTAAAGAAATTAAGATTTTTTTTAAAATTTAAATTATGAAAACACGAACAAAATTTAAAGTTAGAGAAGACTAGGTAAGGATTCCGTAATGTCCCGAGGAGGGGGTGTTAAGGCACCTCAGGAACATTGAAACCGGGTTACGCTTTATGCTATTAAGAAAAAACTGTGTTATACCTATTTGAAAATCACCTTTTGATAAATATTAGCTAAGTTCTGGAGTACAATTTTTGAAAGATAAGATATATGTGATTGTGGAAGACGAGTGATTTTATGAGATGCAATACATTAAAAAATTACTTTTTATAAATTAAGTTTGGGATAATTTTCTCAAAGAAACGAAAGTTGATATTTATTATTAACCTAGTTATTGCCTATAAAACAAGAATTTTAATGAAAGGATAACAAGAGAAAGCAAATCAACAATATGTTTTTATTCAACATTCAAAGATTTACACCATTGGACCCCCATTAGATTTCATACATATATAGAGAATACAGAAATAAGAAAAAACATAAAGGAAAGAGAGATAATGAAAGAAGGGAAAGAAGTAAACTGTCTTCAAACTTTGGACTTTAGCCTAGTCCAACTTCCCAAGCAATGGGTCATAACCCACAAGACCATGTAAGAGGATCCCAAACTAAAGTTTATACATGCAAAAATGAAAAGGATTAGAAAATAAAAATAGATAAATGTTACAAAATAATTAACACATAATTATAGATACATAATTAAAATATAAAATTACTCAGTCATAGGCTTAGCCCAAAGGCATATAACAATAAAAGGGAACTTTAGTAGAATAAGGAAATCGGGAATCATGGAAACGGGCCCATGTTTTATCAAAATCATGTTATAACCTAGTAAATACTTAGATTATAATCTTGTCCAAAAGACATAAACATAATAAAAATATACACATACAACCTATTTGGCATACATTTACACTTTCTCAAACCTATAAGAGCATGATATAATTAAAACTTTTAATTTACCTAATTGTATCTATGTGATACACATAATATTCACACAAAGTACATAGATATCATCAAAGTGGGGTACATTTAATTGTAACAAGGCAAGTAGGGGATATTGATATGCTAGATCATGCTAGGCTAGAATTATTTTTAGGTAAACACAGTATGGAAACAAACATTTAGATTCCATATTCACATCATGCTTGCAAGATAAAAAAAATATATATTGCACCAAATTGATAGAATAAACTCTAATGATTAATACTAACCAAAGGTTATGCATTTTTAGAAGGAAGAATCTTAAAGGAAACAAACAAGCATACTGGGCAGATCACTTAAAGGAATTGGACTATTTGGCTTAGACACCCACGGTTCCAAATGTCTAAACAAAGAAAACACAGACAACACACATATAAGGCAGAAACTATGCATGCATACTCATTTTAAAACCTTAGTTAACATGCTATGGTAAGTTGCTAACTAAGTTCAGTTTTATGGGAAAAAGGAAAGGGCATGCATATTATTATCTATCACATTATATCACGTAGGATCATATTGTAGAAACATGACATATGGGAAGAAGATAAAAGCAGGCATCAAACATAAGAAAATTGGAGATATAGTAAACAAAAGTTGAAGCAAGGGTCTATACATTCTTGTATTGAATACTACAAGAGACAAACCTATATAGATCTAACATGACATTCTAAGGCAAGACCACATGCAACAGGCAATCAATTTAGCAAGACAGAGTAGAGGTAATCACAAGTAGTATTTACATAGCCAAGGGACAACAGGTACTACATACTCAGACTTTTATAAAGTAGACCTAGAACCTAGTTAAGGTAAACTCTAGCCTAGCTATATAGAATTGAATAAGAGCCAACATATCTTCATTTATAGCATATAGACTCATCTTAGCAAATTCACATATAGGGAAGGGAAATAGGTAGCAAGTAGGGCATGAACTTATTGTAGGGGGTAGAAGAGTGTAGAAAGAATTACAATAGATCACATAAACAACTAGAATATCTCATAAATAAACTTAGCATATGTAAAAAGATAATTCTGACAACAAATTAGAAGATTCTACACTAGCTTAATGTCAAAAGGGAATGGCCAGAAAACACATTCAAAGCAAGTACTTATCAGGATTAAGAGAAGAACTATAGTGCTGATTTGCAGGAATCATACAGACTTACCATAGAAGGGAAAGGGGAGGGAGGAAAGTAAGTCATAATGCACTTAGTTCAACATAAATTGATGAGAAAAAGGGGTCAACAAATCTCATAACATGACAACCAGTTAAGTAGTAAATATATACAAGATGACATGCACCTAATAACTAATAATGAGATGGGGAATGCTCATGTAATACAAATGTTGTTGACATATAGTCCAGTCAAAAAGGTTTAGAAAACTCAAGTAGGCATAATAGACATACTACAACTTACGAGTAATTACATTAACTTAATAGAGAACTTAAGCAACAAATTGATACATATAACTATAGGTTCAACCTATAAGAGAGGAAGTGATCAAACAATAGCTTATTTAGAAGTCTAAGGTGCATTACTATGTAAGATAAGGAGTAGGAACTCATACACTATAATGCAAGTTATAAACTTAAGACAACAACAAATTGACAAACATACATAGAATTGACATGTCATTTTGAAGTAGGTTCTTCTTCTAAACACCAGACAAGTAATTTTAAAGACAAAAGGGGCATCCATAATGCAAAACATACTAGGAAAAATAAAAATATGATTAGCTCTAGTAGGTTGCATATGCCTATATTCAGACAACATCAAGGTCTAACAAAACATACTCTACTTTAGCCATCAAACTTGTTCAAGTTTTGCATATCGAGTAAACTAAAAAAAAGGATAGACAGGTTCATATTAGGCAATTATCTAACTAGTCATGAAAGAATTCATACATAAACAACTAAAACATGAGGAAAAGATAGTACTTAAATAGTATCAATGCAATTTGAACAAGGAAGGTGACTCATATATAATTCAAACTTGTTTTCAGCCTAGATTCCAATAATTCAATTATTTAATCTTATTACATCTATGTGAGGGTTCCAGTAGTGATCACATAGAAAAGAAATATCAATGTTCATTCATTATCCAAACAATGGTGAACATACAACATGTTCTCAACAGAAAAGGCATATACACAAGCTTATACTGACAAACTGATTCATATTAGAGCATAAACATCATCTCAAATCTCCAAGTTCATATCACATATCTAAAAGAATAGCTAAAACCTTAAAACAAGCTATACGATATGATAATATTTCCATTTTCATTATCAAGACTTGAACTAGAATTATTCAGATATAACTCACATATGCTCATCAACCAATTGTCGGAGGAAGACACAATGTTATTAAGAAAATTAATGAAATGAAAAGCAAGATTGACCTTAACATTAATAAGAAACAATGAACAATATGTAGACTTAATCAAAAATGATATTTTTAACCTTAAAATACTTGAAAACAATGGAGAGCATATTTAATAGCCTTTTTACCTCAACCTTTTGATGATTACACCTTTGGATTCATTAGGGTTGATTTTAACCACACATCTACCCACATCCCACACCTTATGTATTCTTGCAAGGTATGAGCAACTAGGATTGGTAAACAAGCAATAGTTCCCAGAATTAGCCTTACAAGTCAACTCCTATTATTTTGCACTCAATAAGGTCCTTGTGTAGTATAGGCAAAGGAGGAAGGAGGTGAACAAGGTCAAAACTTTAACCTTAAGTTATTTTTAAAACTGAAAATAAGACCCTGAGATGATCACTTAGCAAGTAGGAGCTCATACAAGGAAAAGTTTGAAAATCAGAATATGGGATCAGTTGAGGGTCTTTACTTCATGATTTTGGGGTGTCAAAGTGATCATATCAAAGTCACATTTTAGAAAAGGGATCAGGAGGTATTAGGATGACCTCCCATACCCTACTTATCACATAGACAACCTAATTATAATCCGACCCTTTGTTCTGAAAAACTAGTTTATAAAAAGAGTTCCAAGACTAAGAGCATGAATTAAAAAATATTTTTTAACAAGAACATAACATAGACAGTCAATGGTCAAGACACAAACTTACACATAGACAGAAAGGACTGCTAGAAATGAACACAAGCTAACAAAATCAAGACCACATAGACTTGGGCCACCAACATACTAGAAACTAATCAACTAACAGAAAAAGTCCAAATAACCAAGACAACCAATTCAAAAAATATTCATTTTAAGCATGAATACAAACTAAATTAGGTTATATGAATGACTGACCATTTACAAATTTT
Source organism: Withania somnifera (assembly GCA_039654485.1). Taxonomy (NCBI): domain Eukaryota; kingdom Viridiplantae; phylum Streptophyta; class Magnoliopsida; order Solanales; family Solanaceae; genus Withania; species Withania somnifera. Next base: position 11,075 of record JBDJHY010230913.1, read on the forward strand.
AACTGGATAGACCAGAGAGAAAAATTAAATCCAAAGACCACCTCCTAGATCCCTCATAACTAGGGTCAGGGCTACATCAAGGTAGGACATACTAAAAATTAAATCTAATATTCACTATAGAATGGACCAAATATGATCAACTAAATAATGCATAAACAATTAGTAGCAACATAACATAGATTTTAAGGTAGAAAACTAAGACTATATCAGATAATTATTAACAACAAGCAGAACATTAACTTAAATGAGTAGCTCACATTAGTCATGCAACAAATGGGTGAGAAACCATAAATAAAAAGTTTCATATTAGGAATAAGTAACTAGTAATCACATATACAAGTTATGTCATCAACAATCAACTAATATCACTGGTAAATAAGTAGTAATCACCTGAGCAGCCCAAACTAACAAATTAATAACCTAAACCAGTATATAAATAACGTATGAGAGTAAAGTAACAGTAAGGGGATAATAGATTACCTTTTAAAGGGAAGGAACCAAAGAAAAACCAGAATAACACCTTGGGAAACTTAATAGAAGAAGTAAATTCACTTACTTAAGCTCTCCAAAGCCTAAAAATTCCTTAAAAGGGTACAAGGAGAGCTTCTTTAAATCGAACACCTCAAGTATCGTGTCTCACTCTAATTTTACCTCTTTTTTATACTGAATTTAAGCTAAATTTGAACCTAGATGATTAAAGAAACATTAAGATTCCAGCCTAAATAGTTCTAAATTATATTAAGCATATAAATTACTTCTTGACTTAAAAAAATAGATTTAGATTAATCAAACGGAATTTATATTCAGTAGATACCTAAAGAACCCTAAAAATGCTCTTAAAAACTTAAAAAGGCCATTCTCCAACTCCTCTCTACTTTTATTTCTCTCTCTTTTTATAAAAAATATTAGAGGATAGGGGATTAAATAGAAGAACCCCAACTTGATCAACAAGTCACAAAATAAAGACATAATATGAAACAACCTGGCATAAGCGAATCCAATCCCTACATTCAAATTTGGTAAGATCTCGGCTCTTTAAGGGCTTTGCATGCCAGAATTTAAATGAGGGAGAGGGGGAGGATAATCACAAGAATCATTAGATTTCATAGATATATGAAAAACACAATAATAAAGTACCTCAGCCACAACAAATCATTTCCAAAGAAGGAAATGGTATAAAGGTACAACATTCCCAAAATTCAAGGAGGAGGTGCACCCACGTATGCACATAAGGATGGATGAGTGACATTATTAAAAGTTTCATGAGAGGGGAAAATGAGTCTTAGGATTTCAATAGGAAAATGGTAAAAAGGGAAACTGAACAAGGATCAACGGAATTGGGGGGAATGAAAAATAAAGGGACTGGTCGAGGTTAAAATGAAATGGAATTGGGCCATAAAAATAAAAGGGTAAAGGGTTTGGGGCCTGGTCCATATAAGTGTGTGTGTGTGTATATATATATATATATATATATGTAAAAAGAGACATAATTGGAAATATAAAATTTGTAAAAAAAAAAAGATAGCTTGTCAATGAATGAAATCTCAATTTCTTTTGAGAATAATTAATTAATTATTTAATATAAGAATATAATTTTTTCCAAATAATGTATACAAAATATACAATTAGGCATACCTTGTAATCAATTATGTATATTTTCTAATAAGTAGGCATTACAATGTATACACCATATCCTTTGCACATTCAAAAACCTTGACAATTATGCCTTTGTATGTATGTATATATGTGTGTGCATGTATACATATATCTATATATATGTATATATATATTCTATGTAGGTGTATATAATATTCTTTAGGATTGAGTTTTGAAAAATAAATGAATATTCAAAGGGTTATTTTTGCCAAAAATCACGCCATTTAAAAGTCTAGTAAAAATTTAATTTAAAACACTTCAAGTTTTCCTCAAATGATAAACTTATCATTTATTTATTAAAGGAGGGTAAAAATTATGTATCAACTACTGTCACACAGTTATTCATGGTCGAGGTAAGAGACCCTTAGTAAACCAATCTTGAAAAGCTCAACTTTTTCCGACCTCTCTACTCATGCTTCCAAAGAATGGGAATAGTTCTAGAGTTGTGTCCAAGCCTTGGAATAAGGATTCCTATATATCTCAAACCCTATGTGAATTCAATCCACTTGTAGTTTAGTATGCTAGACTTTAGCATGATCAAGAAAAAACTTCTCATACTTCCTAACTACAAATTTTGATAGAATTAGAAGTTACGGTATGAAAAGTTAAATATGAGTTAAAGAGTGAAGACAACTTTTTCACATGGATCTTAGCCTAGATATCCTAGAATAGGGAATAAGTCTTCCTATAGATTGACTCAATTGGTAGAAGACGTAATCCCATTATATTTGGGGCAACTTCTGGCTTTAGGAAAATTACAAAGATTGTAGATGATTGTGCTCGTAACCTTGAGATCACAAAGCATGATGAACCACACACCCATTATTAAAAGTTTACTAGATAGGATCCTTTACTTGGTTATGTTGTCATTTGGAAATAACACCTTTGCTTCCAAGTGAAAGAAGAGGTTACTCCAGATGCAAAAAAGAGGCTGAGAAAGAAAATACTTCCATATGCCCTATGATAGGAGTGTGGTGGATTTACATCCAGGTATTAATATTATCTTGGTGTCCGAAGAGTTTGAAACTCCTACTTGGACATTACTTTGGTTCCTGTGAAGAAAGGGTTCCAAATAGTGCTATGTTCTTACTCCTATTCTGCACATGTGGTTGAATTTTTCAATATTCTCATCTTGTTGAATTCTCTCAAAAAAACTTGAAAATATTTGTTAGTGATAAAATAATTTACTAATGACAAAGAGTTATCATACGTCTTTTCTTTATCAGCTCTGAAACGGATTTGTCCTTTCTTGAATCGTACTTTGTGTAATGGCCCATGAGTTGCTTCTGCTTTCTTCTTCGGTCCTACGGTACTTTTGATATATATGGTGCATGGTAGTATCCTACGACTCTCCATGTATTTAATCACATAATAAGTGATAGCCTCCAATGATCTGACATGCCTTTAGAGCACTTAAGCGTACTAGTCTCCCCAACTTGCTGCGAGTTATGTAGATAATGTGTGCTAGTCTCCACTGACTTGTTATGATTTCATGCAAATAATGTGTGCTAGTATCCACCAACTTGACACGATTTGATGCAAATAATGTGTGCTAGTCTCTACTAACTTTTGACGACTTGATGCAAATAATGTGTGCTAGTCTCCATCAATTTTCCATGACTTATTAGAGGTGCACATCAACCTCAAATGCGTTTTTGATTATTTAAAGGGTGAAAAATAGTCTCAAATGGACTATATACGACTTAAGGGTGAGTATGAGTCCCCAATGAGTTGCTGAATCTTTAAATAGGATAGATGTGCTCTAGTCTCATCCGACTTGCCACGCTTTAACATATAATGTGCACTAGTCTCCCCCAAGTTGCTGCAACTTTATCCAAATAATTCATGCTAGTCTTCACCGATTTTCCATGACTTTATGAAAATAATGCGGACCAGTCTCCACCGACTTTCTATGACTTATTTAAAACTATGCATGCTAATTGATCATAGGCAGTTTTACTTGCTGAAAAGCCACTTAACTCATAGTAATTAGCTTAGTTTTAAGGATAATTGTATATTATGTGATGGTTTTGGAGTTATTATCTTAAAATGACACTAACCAATGTGATTAGCAACTTTTGTAGGATTATATGGAAATACGAAAGAAAATCAGTGAAACTGGAAGGCTAGCCAAGGAGTGCAGAATCAATTTCAGGAAAAATACACTGATCACTATCGTGACCCAGTTTGGCGTACAACAATTGGATCTGTTTTAATTGGGCTTATTAATGGCAATTAGGTCTTTTCACCAGGAAGTCCAGAAACCCTTATGAGGCATTTTTAGAGGCACTATTAGGTATTCAATTATTATTCTTCTTGTGGGAGGAAGAGAAAAGGCTATCACAAGTGGAGAAGAGAAACCTAGAAAGAAAACAACACTATTGCACCTAGGGTGAAGACTATTCATATAATTTATGTATGGTATTTGTAAACTATGAATTTATTATGTATTGTATGGGCTAAAAACCCTAATTCTAGGGCTTGTGGTTTACACACCATGTATGGATGATAATTAATGTAACGTTTTGTTTCTGATTAATCAACTGTTCTTCTATTTTTTTATAATTGCATTTCTAATTGTTGGCCGCTATTAGAAACGATTCTTCTGCTTACTAGGTTATTGAATTTGATAATTGTGTGAGTGAACGGGAATAGAAGGAGTGCATTTATGTTGCTAACCTTAATCCAAGAGTAGTAATATAACTAGCTAGCTAAGACATGATCGTGTACTTAGTTGTTTTGCTTGGGTAATTTAGGAAAGATAGCTTAATGTTGTTATGAAAAGCTAGCAACACTCTAATCTGGCATAGTTGTTACTTGATTATTTAAGTGGCTAACGGACAATCAATCCTTAGTCATAAAATCATCCTCTAACTCAACAATCGACGGAACAAAGAGTTCACATTAATTGAAGTTCATACATGTGTGCGTGTAATGCATTGCCCTAGAATTGTCGTATTCTTGATTTATATCAACTTATATCTTTATATATTTATTTCTATCTTACATGCACTTTAGTTATACATGAATTAATACCTATACTTGAATCCCCAGTTTTCACTTTTAAGTTAAGTCCTCGTATAGCTTATTTAGTTGAACTAATTAATAATTTACAAGTCCCTGTAGGTTCGACATCCAGCTCGCAAGAGCCACTATATTACTTGTACGATTGCGTACACTTGCGTGTGCATTTGGATGCAAGATTAGTGTTGGTTAATTGCTATTTCATGATACGATGGATTTTTTTCCTTACACTTTTTATTATTATACTTGTTCTTTCCGCAATTGGCATAGTAGTCCTCCGCTTTGGCTTTGGACTACGTGGTTGGTTCTCCTACTGGTGGTATAGTAGGTGCCATCATGATTTACAAACTTGGGTCGTGATAATTTTATATCAGAGCCTAGGTTCATTAGTGTCAGTGTATAGAACCAATGTCTAGTAGAGTCCTATCGATTGGCGCAGAGACATCTATTGCTTATCTTCAGGAGGCTATAGTGACATTTAGGAAAATTGAATTACTCTTTTGAATCCTGTATCGTACGTATGTATTTGAAGGTTCCTTGGAAATTTTACGCATTGTCATCACTCTTTCATAGATACCTCGTACACGTTCATCCGCAGCCAAAAATATAGATAGAGTACCAACAGAAGTGCCTCATCCAGCTACTACTTTTGAGATCCTACCAGTGCTTGCAGCACCTATTGTAGTGACATCTTTTGATAGTCATAACATATTATGGAAGCTACTCAGTGCTTTTGGAGGTCCTCCTACAGATGGAACACAACTAGCAATCCCAATATCTCAGCGTATAGCTGCAGCTCCTACAATGCAGCATGTGCCACTGGTTGTTCCAGCAGTGACTTCTACACCTGTTCAGGTTATACTAGTGCCAATCATCACTCCTTCTGTTGAGCAACTGACAGCTATGACAGACACGGAGCAGAAGCTCCTGACCAGGTTCCTGAGGTTGGATCCTACTAGGGGAGGATTCCTATGAGTTTATAGTTGAGTGTGAAGAAATATTAACCAACATAGGTGTATTTCAAACCCATGATGTAGCCTTTTCCACCTACTAGATGCATGGTGTGGCTAAGCAGTAGTGGTAAACATTCATGGTCTGTAGACCCGCAGGTTCATCAGAGTCGACTGGGGCTAAATTTTATAAAGTGTCCATGAAGAAATTTATATCCAAGACTGAGAGGGAGCGCTTGGGAGAAGAGTTCAAAAGACTTGAATAGGGTTCTATTTCCATTGTACAGTATGCTAAATTTCATCAGCTTTCAATCTATGGGGTTGAGTTTATTCCTAAAGAGATGGAGAGTCTCCGCCAGTTCTCTTATAGATTGAGAGATAGGCTCCGCGAGGAGGTAGTATTGTTGGTTTTTTATGGTTGTCCTTTTTAGGTTGTGGTTGATCATGCAAACTTGATGGAATCCTTCTATCATAAGACGCATTAGCACAACAAGAAGAGAAATGACATCATGGAGGATATAGTAGGTCCCGTTTCGGGGACTGCGGTCAGTTTCATCAATCACAAGGCTCTAGCAGGCTGGTTCAGGCATCATTATCAGGTTGGTCAGATGGGTTATTATAGGGGAGCCTGACAGTGTGAGCCATCTGCACTGTGTTATAGTATGGCCTTGTGGGACATTATGCTAAAAAAATTTTTGTAGAAGGGCACTATTCATCATGCTCCTCAGTTTGCACAACCCTTGAGATCAGTGGCTCCAACGACTAAAAATGGGGCACAGGATAGTTATAGAGGTGGTAGCCAGCATGGTAGGGGCAGTGGTCGCAGTAGTGGTCATCACGGTGGTTATCACCAAATATATGTTGTTCTTTCTTGACCTGAGGCTATGGCCTTGGATGTTGTGATTACAGGTTTGATTTCTGTGAGTTCTATACCTACATCAGTATTATTTGAACCTGGGTCTACTTCTTCATATATGTCATCTTATTTTGCACCTAGTTTGGATTTGCCTAGTGATATGATATCTATATCTATGCGTGTTACTACCACGGTAGGGGATCTTTTAGTAGTGGATCGGGTGATCCGATCATGTTTGATTTCCTTTAGAAGACTAGACCTATGGGCTAACTTAATATTGCTAGATATGGTGGACTTTGATATCATTCTGGGTATGTATTGGTTGTCTCCTCATCATGTAAGTTTGGATTGTTATGCCAAGACCGTCACCTTATCATTACGAGGTTCATCTCTAATTGTGTGGCAGGGTTCTAGTAGCCACAACCGATAGGGTTTATTTCTTTCCTACATGTTAGGAGGTTAGTAGGGAGAGGGTGTTTGGCATACTTAGCATATGTTTGTGATATTCAGGATGACATTCCTACTCCTGAGCCTGTTCCTATAATTTTTGAGTTCTTAGATGTATTCCCGATTGACCTATCAAGCCTACCACTAGAGCGGTATATTGATTTTTCTGTTGACTTAGAGTCAGGCAATAAGTTCATTTCTATTGCTCCATATCACATGGCTCCTGCTGAGTTAAAAGAGCTGAATGTTTTGCTTCGGGGTTTTCTAGATAAAGGTTTTGTCCGTTCCAGCATGTCACATTCAGGTGCACCAGTTTTATTTTTAAGGAAGAAGGATGGTACAATAAGAATGTGTATTGATTATCGGCAACTAAACAAAGTTACTATGAAAAACATATATCCTATGCCGAGAATTAGTGACTTGTTTGATCAGCTTCAAGGAGCAGTAGTGTTCTCCAAAATTACTCTAAGGTATGGTTACCATCAGTTGCGGATCCAAACAGAGGATATTCCTAAGACAACTTTTAGGACCCGTTATGGTCATTATGAGTTTCTGGTTATGTCATTTGGGTTGACCAATGATCCAGAAGCCTTTATGGACTTGATGTATATGGTACTTAAGCCCTACTTGAACTCGCTCATGATTACTTTTATCAATGACATCTTGGTATATTCCCAAAGTAAGTCTTATCACGAACAGCAGTTGAGATTGATTGTCCAAACACTGAGAGAACACAAGCTTTATGCCAAGTTCTCAAAGTGTGAGGTTTGGTAAGAGTCCATTGCAATCTTGGGGCATATAATGTCCAAAACTGGGATTAAATTTTACCTAACAAAGATTCAGGCGGTACGTGATTGGACGAGTCCAACTTCTATTTCTGAGATTCTAAGTTTTGTGGGTTTGGCTAGATAATATTGGCATTTTGTCAAGGGGTTCTCTTCGATAGCAGTACCTTTAACCAGATTGACCAGGAAGGATGTTGCATTTTCGCGGTTGGATGGGTGTGAATTGAGCTTTTCAAAGCTCAAGGACTTGTTGACTTCAGCGCTAGTTCTGACCTTGCTAGTGGAGGGTCAAGGTTTTTTGTGTATTGTGATGCTTTGGGTGTTGGTTTGGATTGTGTTTTGATGTAGCAGAGCTGATTTATCACATATGCTTCGACGCAGCTGAAGGTGCATAAGCGTAACTACCCCACTCATGACTTAGAGTTGGTAGCAATAGTATTTGCGCTTAAGATCTTGAGGCATTAGCTATATGGGGTCCAGTGTGAGATATTTACTGACCATCTAGTCTACAGTACATTATGACTCAAAGGGAGTTAAATTCCAGACAACGTAGTTGGATTGAACTACTAAAAGACTGACATTTAAATTCTCTATCACCCAGGCAAGGCAAACATAGTGGCAGATGCCTTAAGCTGAAAAGTGGCCAGTATGGATAGTCTAGCAGCCTTGTCAGTTTCTAAGATACCATTAGAAGTGGAAGTTCAGTTGTTGCCTAATCTATTTGTTACTCTTGATCTGGCAGACCCCAGGTGTGTTTTAGCATGTGTTGAGGCTAGATCTTCATTGATAGATCAGATTCAACTGCATTAATTCAAGGATGAGTTGTTGGTTGCTCTTCGTGGCCAGGTGTTAGTTGGAGAAGCCAGCAAGGCTTCTATTGATTCAGATGGTTCGCTTTGGTTTGATGGTCGCATTTATGTACCTTAGGTTGGTGAGTTAGTACAGTTGATCTTTCGGGAGGCTCACATCTCCAGGTATCCTATTCATACTGGTGTAGCCAAGATGTATCGTGATCTACGACAGTTGTATTAGTGGAAGGGAATAAAGAGGGATATTATTGAGTATGTTTCTAAGTGTTTGAACTATTAGCAGGTTAAGTATGAGCATCGACGACCAGGTGGTTTGATGCAAAGACTCCCTATTCCAGTATGGAAGTGGGAGAGGATGACTATGAACTATATTTCTAGGTTTCCATGGACAAGCAAAGGTTTCGATATGATTTGGGTCATTGTAAACAGTCTGACCAAGTCAACACACTTTATTCCTACTCATTCTTCGTATAATACTGAGTGTGTAGCTCAAATTTACATTCGAGAGGCAGTTAGATTGCATTATGTTCATGTATCTATCATTTTCGACAGAGGCACCCAGTTTTCTTTGCGGTTTTTAAGGTTTGTTCAGCTAAACTTGGGTACCGAGGTACATTTGAGTATGGCATTTCATCCGCAGATCGACGGTTAGTCCGAGCAGATTATTCAGGTGTTGGAGGATAAGTTGAGAGCTTATGTGATAGACTTTAGTGGTGTTTGGGATCATTATCTACCATTTCTGGAGTTTTCTTATAATAATAGCTATCATTACTCCAGCAGCGAGATGGCACTATTTGAGGCATTGTATGGTAGGCGGTGTAGATCACCTATTGGTTGGTTTAATGATTTTTAGGCCAGAGTCCAGTCTATAGACTTTTTTCATGATTCTCTTGATCAGGTCAGGTTGATTCAGGATAGGTTGAGGGAATCATAGAGTAGGCAGAAGAGCTAAGCTGACTGTAGGCTTCATGCCTTAGAGTTTAGAGTTGGCGATAAAG
>JBDJHY010230914.1:0-11026 GCA_039654485.1 Withania somnifera
CAAGTCATAAATGACTTGGGGAAACTACCAAAATGCTCTAGGATGCAAGACACTGCATATTTATCATAAATGACCTTGAGGGTCATTACAAAACATATCCTAAGAAATAATCTGGACTACTTGTGATAACTCATATGAGTTCAAAATCTACTTCTTTCACCTCTCTATTGATAGGAGATCTGATTAACTACTCACTTTTTTGACAAGAGATCATTTTGGCTAATTGATTCAACATGGTATAATCGGTAGTGAAATTTCTCTCCTTGAACTACTTCTCAACAACATTCATTATGTCTTCACCAATGCTCTGAGTTTCTTATATGATGTCTCCCTAGGAAGTCTTAATTTTATCTTTAACATAAGCATGAAGAACTATGTATTTCTATCTCCATTGTTTACACTACCTAATACATGGCTTTTTCTTCTAGTACTCCTTTTTTAGGTGTAGAAATATATTAATTCTACCTCTACTTTATTTAGTTTTACCTTATTAGTTTCAGTGAAATTTATCTTCTATTGTTCTTCTTACACCTTTATCATATCTACTAGTATTGCAATTTGCTACAAAATTTCAAAAGTTGCTTCTACTTCATTCAGCCAAAGACATTTTTACTTTATTCATAATCCTCCTATAAATAGAAAAATGAGACCCTTCTTCCTCCACTGTTCAGTTCTTCTCAACCACCATTATGAAATTTGGATGTTTAGTCCAAAAATTTGAGAATATGAAGGGACTGACCACTTGTTCATGTACTGAGTTTCATATGAAACTTAAGGGGAGCATGATCAGTGCCTTCTCTATTCAGATGATGAATGTCACATTGTATCAAATTTAATGATTTCATTGTTCCCCAAAACTTGATCAAGCCTCTTAAAAATATATGCTTCCTCAATCCTTCCATTCCACCAGGTAAATATGTTGCTAGTAGTTCTAAACTTAGTAAAACTATAGCTTCTCAAACAATGAGAAAAATCAATGGTTGCCTACTGTGTTACTAGTAGTCCACCAAGATTATCAATATTATATTGGTATACATTAAACTCTCATTCAACAATCCATGATATTCGAGTGTTGAGTGTACTCATCTCTAAATCTTTGCATAATACAAGTCTTTCCTAGGCACTATACCTTGCATAAATTATTATTAAAATAATGGATAAAGCTCAGTGATAGTTGTTGTATATTGTCTAATTTTACATGTCTTGTTCCTAAAAATCCTTTTATTGGATAAATAGATTGAAGCAACATTTTATATACCCTGTTTCTTTTGTAACTTCTATCCCCACCGGACTATGAAAAAGGATTTACTATATCTATATAAGGGTAGTGATATCTTATCTTCAATTACATTAATCTATTAAAAGAATCTTAAGAGTTAATGGATCTAATGTTATAGAAAGTCATTTTGTAAATTATTAATCAGTTAAATAGTTCGTTTCATTCTTACTCTATGTCATATTATATGGAACTGTGGTTTCTTTTTTATTTTGCTAGTTCATTTGAACTAACTTATTTGCCTTGGAAATAGGCTCCTGTTGCAATATTTTAAATATTTTTTTATGTTATCATCTTCTTCTATCTCCTATCTATGTTGACTTTTTCTATCTGAGACATTGTCTAGCATTAGGAAGTCCTCTGTGAGGCCCCTAATATGTATGTGTGAAGGACCTCCTATTAAGTACACTTTTGAAATAATTACTACTAATTCATCGTTTTTCGCCTCCTTAGGGATTTCCTAGTCCACAATCACTACATCTGACACTAAAGTATTAACACTTTTTTTGTATATCTATGTCTTTCTCAACCTCTTCTGGTTAATCAGATGAAATAGATGGGTTATTTAACCCCCTTGCCTCACCTAAGGTGTCTCCCACCCCCCACTCCCACCCCAATTTTTGTTGTTCTTTTAATGCCTTTTTTTTCTCTACTTTTTTGCCAAATGTATTTTTCTCTTTTTATTATGATAATTCACCTTGGTTCTTGGTATAGTTTCTTTCTCCTTTCTATATCTCCCCTTCATCAACTTCCTTTTTCAGGCTAAAGTTGAATTTATTAGTAAAATAATTGACTTGGGTAAACTTTTGTGATTAGAGTTCCTAGATTGAATGTCTGATGATTCCATTGGTTTCGAGAGGTTGAATTTGTCCTAGAATGAGGGTTCGTTTGGTTTTTTCAAGTCCCTATAGCATTTTTTTTTCTTTTTGATGTGTTTGGTTAAAATTTACCCCTTAGCGAGTATCGGCTTAAAAAGACCTTATACATGTGTTTATATGGTTATGTTGGGTTTAGAACATTGAATTTAGTCTTTGTGCATAAATGTTTGTGTGGGTTCTGCCCAACCCTTACAAAGTTATAACTTTTCCCAAGGTTTGCTGCCAAACTACTATTGTCCCAGCAGTTATCGAACATGATCGTGACATTTTAGCACAATCGCGCTGACTCGATTGAATTCAATTCTTTATAATCATGACAATTTAGCGTGATTGATTAAAAATCTCACCCATGCGCAATCGTGTTGAAGGACCGCGATCACGGTGGTCTACGCCTAGGCAGTGACACTTTTCAAACATAATTTTCACAATATTTTTTCACTTCTCATGTAGATACCCATACTAAAACCCTTTTTCGCATAGTAAAGCTAGGTTTTCAAGGATAAGGAATTGGTAAGTTTCCTAAACCTATTTTCATCAAATCTAAGCTTCGTTAACATGATATTTGATTGAAATTTCATGGTTCTAAAGACTAAAATAGTTGGTTAAATGATGGACTTTAAAATGGTCAAAACTTGAGATTTTTGCAATGAAATTTAATGAGTTTTCAATAAAACTTAATATTTAATATCCCATAGTAATGGGTGACATTATTTTAGGAAAAAGTTCGATCTTAAATTTGTGGGCCCGGGATTGGTTTTTTCCCAAACTTTGGTTATTAGTTTTTGTGTATTGATTAGTGTATATTTCTTATATTTCTTGTATACGTGACTAGATTCCACTTGATTGGAGCCTATTCGAAATGGAAAAGCACTCGAGTAGCTATATTCTTCCAAATTAAGGCAGGTTGAGGTTTGATGACTTTCTATAACGTGTTAACTTTTCTTGCTAATTGTTTTATCACTTGGGTAATTTTGGGTGCTTCAGGGTTGCAATTATCTATCGTTTTGATTCTAAAAGAACAAATAAGTAGGAGTAATGGAAACATTTGTTTAAATTTTGAATCATATACATACTTGAAATGTGTTGAGAATTTTATGATTTGAATCATGTTGTGAGAAATGATAATTTAAGCAGGAATTGGGATTCAATTATATACTTGTTGATGAAAGTACTGAGAAAAATAATTGGGTGGCCTTATTTATTGACTTGAATACATTGATATGTTAGATTCCCATGACATATATATGATACTTGAAACTTGGAATTGTTACATTGTGGGACTTCTTTTATGTTATAACATGACTATGTAATTGATCAATGCCTAATTATATTATTTACATGGCATGATTGTGTAAGTGACGGGTGCCTAATTATAATATTGACATGGCATGACTATGTAAAGAATGGTGCCTAATTATATTTTTAGAATGACATGAATGTGTGATTAACCAATTCCTACTTTAATGATGATTTCCTGGTTACTGTTTCATCAGGAGTTTTGAAATACTTTATACTTTTTATTGTGACTTATATTTCAATTCATTGTATAAACTATTGCTAGGTTGTTGTATATTTATGTCTGATGCAGGTTGTAGTATTGTTGGAGGATTGGTTGGGATTTAGGAGCTTGATTTTCTCTTTATAGTTAGCCAGCCAATGATGTTGCTCACTGCTGCTTTTTTACATTCTTGTGAAGGTATCATAAAGGATCATCTATGAGTTCTTTTTATCGAACTTAGCTGTTTCTAGGATATTTTTAGAGGTAGATTTTGTTCATTCGCAGTCTTCTGAATTCCTATTCTATGTTGGAGTTTTAACTTATTGAGATTCTTCAAGACTTCATCAAACATTATATAAATCTTTATTAGTAGATATATATAGTGACACCTAATTTTGGGCATTTGTAGTTGATTTCCAAACTTAATATGAGATTTACTCTCTGTTATCTCGATTTATTACTTTCGTTAATTTATTATGTCTTAATTTTTCTTACAGTATGAGTTAGGCTTACCTACCAAGTTGAGAATATAGCTACCATCATGCCTTGCTTTCAAGGCACGACAAGTTGTTCTCAGAGCCCTAGGTTCAGAAATCCCTATTTTACAAAAGCAAAGTTTAGTAAATTCGTGTGTATTGGTGGGGATACATCCATTACTTATCGCTAGAGGCTATAGAACTCTTGGAAATGTCTTTTCATTCATTCATTCCTATCTAGCGGGGTGATTTCATATGTGATAAGTCTTGCGTGTATTGTTTGACAGATGGTCAGGACCAGATCCATAACTAATATAGTGGATAAGCCACATGATTTACCAGATCCAACTTCCAGGGGTAGGGGCCGAGCTGGATTCCGAGGGAGATTTAGAGGGAAAATCCCTACTAGGTGTACAGCCTGGGCGGCTTTACCTGAGCTTGATGTGGATAGATCTGAGGATAGAGATAAGGATTATGATGCAACCCTTATATTGCAGGATACCTTGTTCAGGGAGCTTAGGGATATTTAGAGTTTAGCATAGGAAGGTATGCCTCAAGTTTCTCAGACTAGGGAAAGGGCGGACACCCCATAGCAGAGGGCCATTCTAGTGATTTATGAGCTGGTGGGATAGCCACGAGTTGTGTCCAGTACAGGTGGATCAGCCACCTGAGAATTAGGTTCCATAGGGACAGCCACCTATGGTTTAGGATCAAGTGGGGAAATCACCTATAGCACACTTTGTTCATGAGCTTCAAATATTGAGGGTTGGACATATAGGTAAAATCATTTCCAAGTTGTTTGATGATCAGTAGTGAAGATATGAGAGGTTTTGCATGATGGTCACAACTTAGTTTGAGAGTGGGAATGGAGAAGACCACTTTGAGTTTCGCACTACTTGTCATGAGCTGCTCATATTGTAGGGATGCTAAATCCATATGGGGTAAACTACACATTTTTACAACTTTGAGGGCCAGCCAAACAATGGTTGCATTCTTAATTTAACTCTAGACCAACTGGATCTCCTCATATGACTTGGGAGATTATTGCACGAGACTTTTTGGATTGGTATGTGTCCCTTAGTGTGAGGGACAGGATGTGTCCAGTTCTTGATAAGCTGAGACATAAGGGGATTATTGTCGATGAGTATGTATATTTCTTTTATGAGCTATCCAAACATGTTTTGGCTATCTTAACTGATGACCAGGAGAAGATAGGTAGGTTTATGATAGGATTGACTTCTTCCCTTCAGAATTAGTATTCAAAGTTTCTCATATGCTAGGGGATACTCTACACAGTGTGATCAGGACAGTGAGAGGTTTAAGCAGTTCATTAGGGGTCAGTACGATGATAGCAGGGGCAAGAGGCCTTATAAGGAGGAAGGAGTCCCCTTCAGAACAATGTCCAGTCATGTTCTCAGGTTCATCATATCAGCCTACATCCCCAAGGCATGCTTTGATTGCAAGGATCTGGATCACATCCAACAGTTCCATCCCCAACACTTGTACTAAGGGCCTCATTAGGCTTCTAATGGTTCTCATAATATTATTAGAGCACTAGAACTATCAGGTAGAGGTAGGGGAGTTCTTCAGATGGGTAGAGGTGCACCGGTTGGTAGGGGTTCATAGAAGGAAGTTAAAAGTAAGAGTCATTCTCCAACTTAGCTCATAGGTGGTCGCATAAAACACGCAGGTTGGGCCTCGTATCCCTAGGGATGTATAACAAATGAAGAGGCTAGCAAGATAAGTTGTAGGCATAAATAAGAATTGTATGGGGCTTCAAACTAGTAACCAACCAACAAGCTAGAAATTTACAAAACATATACAATACTAAATACCTAATCTAAAATTAGTAATTCATATCTTATCTGCATTCCGGTGATTACCTAGAAAAACATGCTAGAATATCCAAAGAATACGACCAAATATGAAAATCACATGAAGCTAGAAAAAACATAACCCATGCATCAAGACAAGTAAAACAAGACACATATTTCCATACAAATAGTATGGTCGGAATAAAAAATCTCTATTTGATAGGGCTTCTTCCTATACTTATGAATTCCATTAGACACAGAAATGATACATTGGAAGAATTTTATCTTCAAATTGAATATTCTATTAAATAGAAGTACTTGATCATCATTCGGTTAGGATCAATCTAAACCAACCCATTATATTATGTATTTTTTCTCTAGGAATTTAGTTCAGGAGACAAGTAGAATCTCTTCATTCCATATATATCTTGAATTTTATGTTGAATTGCTAGATGTATTTACATGTATCAATCAAGTAAATTTTGTTCTGGTGGGATCAATCAATAGGCTCCCGAAGAGAGAAGCCTAACGAATGTCAGATGCAAAGCCTTACATCTCATTAAGATCATATTGGCATACTCTCCGAAAAAAGAATGAGCACACCCCATTAAAGATGAGAGTGAGGTACAACAAGGCCATTTCTATCACCGCCCTTCTCATGGAGCTGTACGTGGATGTTAAAGCTCATACAGCTCCTAGCCACTTGATGAAATATGGAGGAAAGTAGAGTAAATGGCCTATATTACTAGAAGTATTCCTCTTTGGATACAGGTACTGTAGCTCATATTCTTGTAATAGCCGAATGGTTTTCCTTTGAACTGTTTGAAAGTTATCCATGTTGAATTCTGAGAGAATGAATGCTTTCTTTTTCATTTTCATGAAGAAAGAAGAAAAAAAAAATCTAGCCATGTGCGGACGAAAGAAATGTTTGTACTAAGCTACAAAATTTATTTTGTACACTGCAGGGGGTTCTGTTTTACTCTTAATAGGAGTTTTGGGTGTTTCTTTATATGGTTCTAATGAACCAACATTAAATTTTGAAACATCAATACATAAAGGAATAGTAAATGTCACTGATTTTAATGTCTGAACCATGATATGAAATAAGTCGATAAATTCTAAATCCAATTCCAAAATTAGAAAGCGGAAAATACGCAATATGTGACACACCTGCCGATCTTATTCCGCATATTATGTCGTTAGAATATAGTTATTTACTTACTTAGCGGATAGGAACATACTCTGGATCAGAATCATGGGGAGTACTTCTTGATCATTTCTACGAACGTAAAGCCCAATTCAAATTCGCCTGAATTAGCATTATATCAAAACACATATCTCTCCTTTGAATTGATGATACAGTAATTTTCTCAATAATGAGAAACAATTTGAAAGAACCGAGTCGACCGCTAGAACAACTGGTTTTAAAGCTCAAAATAAATAGGCTTACTTTTTCTTCACTTGAATGGTAAAAATCTAAATAAAGAGGGGATATTAAATCCTCATGAATAAAACACATAATATTTATAATAACACATAGAGCACAACTTAATAAACCACGTGGTACAAATTGGGCTCGGACTAACGATAGAAAATAAAGAAACAAGCGTAAGAAGTTTATGTAGTTTAGAACACTGTACAACTAAAAAAGAATTGAGGAATTACCCAGTAGAATTGACCAAGAATCTCAACAACACAATTCCACATATTAGAAACCAAAAATGGTCCTTAAATATACTAGTTTGAGCTTAAATTTTTATATAATTTGGTGAAACTTTTGAAGAAAAATAATGAAAAACTGCTAGAACTGCCCTTATATAGGCCCAGGCACTCCACCCCATATCGCTCCCTCCTAGCACAATCGCACCAAGGGAGGTTCTCAAAGCACAGTGCAATTGGTGCCTTGGTATGATCATATTAAAAGGGAAAACCTAGACATGGCACGATCGTATTCCTTCAGCGCAATAGCATGGAGTACTTGTACTTGAATTCCAAAAATGATACAAAACACATATTGAATGGAAATAAAGTCTAATTTTGACAACCCATATATGAAATTTTCGTGTAACCAATATCTTGTACTCAAAAGAATTGATGAAAAGACAATCTAAGCTTGTATAATCTTAGAAAGGCCTCAAGAAACTATATTTATAAAGAATAAAACTATAAAACTACTAGGGAACTGAACTATGGGTCCCAATAAGCCCTAAACGACCTGAGGAACATACTAGAATGCCTAAACACAGAGGAAATTGCAAAATCACAAAACTGCCTTGAGATCCATTACAATATCCACTTCTAAAGAAACTTTCATCCTCGAAAGTTAAGAAGAAAGACATATCTAAAGTCTGATACACATAGGAATACAAGGTTCACATTATTCCCTCTCTCTTCTAATGGACTTCTCGATTGGAAAATTTCCCAATAAACTCTCATAATAGAAATATTGCCAGAGCTAAGCTATTTTACACCTTTACCAATATAGCCTCAATATGTTCGACATAAACTAATAGCTCGTCCAACTAAACTGACTCATAATGAAATATATGGGAGGGTTTGGACAAAACAATAAGGCACGGAGATATGAAAATATGGTGAATGGATACTAACTCTAGTGGTATGTAAAATATCTAGGCAACCTCTCTAATCTGCTCCGAAATCTCATATGGCCCCAAGGAACCCGGAAAACACCGAGTCCACAACAATAACTTAAGAGGAAAAATCTATAATTTATATAGATTCTTTTTTTGCTTCGTGCTATTCTATATCTAACCTAAATTGTTCAAACTTATTTTATACCATTTTAAATCTAATTCGAAGTCTAAGGTCAAGTTTTGATATAATTATACCAATCAATAAACTATTTACAATGCCTAATGTACCAAACCTTGAATGGTATTATTTGAACAATAGAAATAGTAGCTGTCATCATATGAAACTTCATCAAGTCCAAGTGACAATAACATCTACCACCAAAATTAAGGAAACGAGCTCGCAGTATATCTAAAAGTACCCCGATGATCTAATCAGACTGGCTATAAGTCTATGGATGGGAATCAATATGGTACTGTCCTTTAAAATTGATAAGTAAACTGAGTGCCTCTGTCTGAAAAGATAGAATCTGAAAACCTATTTATTTGAAGAACCTCTAAAACATACCAAATAGGAAAACTTTTTGTTACATCTTCACAATGAACAAATGTATATAGTAATCGGTACAATAGGCTTCACAAAGAATAATATAAGTAAGTTTATAAAATCTAATACCCAAAAAGTAAGGTTTCATCTATAAAACACCATCAGAATATAAAAACACCCCATAAGAGAGATTCCAAGACTACATCCCCAGGGTATAATCGTCTAAAAACACCACAATCTTAAGAATTAAAAAGCTATCGGTACCAACTAACTATACCAGGCGCCGCAGATAGTAGCTATTCTTTCCTAAAAGGCCAACCTTACTCACAGCCTAGAGACTAAAATCACACTATATGAACTTTAAGCCTCAATATCGGCCCACCAATCTGAAACCAACTGCGACTGAACATGAAAAAGGAATCTAAAACACAAGGGAATGATCAATCTAAGGTACTCTATCATCCTCTCCACTTACTATCAATAATCTTGAGTCACGACTGCAAAATCAACTGCCATTATCTCGTTTCAATACGGTATAACCAAATAATCCTTTCCTCTACCCAAATTCAAAATACTTCATGCCAATGGTCATCACAAAACCAAAAACAAGGATGAATTCCTATTTCTTATCACTTTCTGAAGCCAAGGGTCAATCACTAAATACCTAAGAGCCTCCTGACTCCCAATTAGAAAAATGTCCATGAAGATGAATTGTACGCACGGTATAGACTAAGCACTAGTCCAAACACAAGAAATCTCAGCAAAAACCAAATCAATATCTACTAACGAGAGCAAGTCTGAACGGTCACATCAACCAATTAAGACTGAAAACACAACATGTCACCTGATATGGTATAGTGGGTACTTGGCCCATAATTTCCCCCTCTAGGAAGTTATGGTATCTTTGGTGTGAGTTTTCATGGCATGGGACCAAAGGTGGGATAGGAGAGGATGTACCTTATTACTAGGGCTTGACAGTCATCCTATGGATTCCAGTTAGCAACTTTAAACTAGTATAGCCTATTGATTGGTTCTGTGTAGCGATCATGCATTAAATGGTTTAAAAGGTAACTTTATGTTAATAGATTAGTAACCAAAAACTAAATTCATATATATTTATAAATTCCACGACTACACTCATGAATAGTATGGAGTTAATTTGTTACACCATCTGAGGCTATTTTCTTACTATCACTGTGATTTATGGATGCTTCCTACATGGCGATAGTCGTGTCTTATCAAGATTTGGATTTTTATTACATGGTTGGACTTTAGTTTCCAATGAGATATGATATATAGGTTGAGCCTGAGTATTGGTATTTCGAACCTGATGACTATACCACTAAATGGATTTTACAAAGATTTTTTATATGGGATTAGATCCTTCCACAGAACCTATAACACTTGGCTGCTATTCTTGAGATATTACTATTAGGTAGGAATTACGGGTAGAAAGAGGGGTATACTAGAGTAGGAGGGGTAATTATGCAGGGAAGGTTTTGTGGGTCCAATCCTGGAAGAGTCTTGTACCAGAGAGGGCCCAGGGCACTATTTACTTTTCAGCACCCCTTTGTGTTGCATCCTTTTGCACTTTGTTGCACTCTTTAGGGATTAAGGGGGAAGTACCTATTGGATTACTTGGTTGCCTGAGTGTTCCTACTGGTAGAATGGGGTGCCGATCAGGTATTTTTGCTAGTAGACTTTGTTTGTTCTCTTATATTTCTTATAGGTATTATCCATGCACTTTCTATATTTGTTGTTAGCTTAGCTTGCTGATGGTTTTTTATTATATTATTTTTCCTTCCTTGTGGTGGTCTTGTTAGATCTCCAAGTATGTATCATGTTTGGTCATGATTTTCTTGTGAATCAACTCTATGTGTTATACCTTGTTAGTGGCTTTCCTATATGCTTGTTAGCTTATGTTGCACATACTGATAGATGACTCT
>JBDJHY010230924.1:0-11026 GCA_039654485.1 Withania somnifera
TTTCACCTCTTCATCTTCTTCTCTTTTTATTTAGGTTTCTTGGTACTGGCCCACTGCTACTTGCTCTGGGCAAGAGTTAGGCTTG
The DNA here is from genome assembly GCA_039654485.1 of Withania somnifera. Classification (NCBI taxonomy): domain Eukaryota; kingdom Viridiplantae; phylum Streptophyta; class Magnoliopsida; order Solanales; family Solanaceae; genus Withania; species Withania somnifera. The sequence continues at coordinate 86 of JBDJHY010230924.1, forward strand.
TCTGCAGGTGAGGTGTAGATTCCATCACAAGTCAATTTATGAGTTATGAAAGAGTGGTATTAGAGCTCTAGAATGGGTGTCTCTGGCTATAGGTACAGGATTCTAGTAGAGTCCCATATATCAGTATGTAGAATTATGTATCCTATCTTTGATAGGCTACATGGATCTTTAATAGGGATGATATTTGTTGAACCTTTCATGAGAGGTTTCCATTGGTTTCTTTGCTAATCATCTTGGTTATTTTCCTCCTCAGATGTTCCATAAGTATTTAGCACCTAGAGGTGATGACGCTCCCCCGCTTCCGTTGAGAGCTCCAGTTAGGGCCCCGGGTAGAGCTAGAGCCTGTGGGAGAGCCAAGATAGATTTGAGTGAGATGCCTTCATAAACTCAAATTCCTTATGTATAGGATAATCCAAAAGTAATCACATTGTAATATTTCTGATGTGGTCCAGGCACCACAATGATACCCTCTGACTGGGGATAAAATGACATAGTTCAAGAATACCCCCATATTAACCTTTGGCACACCCCTATATAATATTATCTATATTAAGCCTAAACAAAAAAGGCTCATCCCAAATGTATCTTCTGGTATCATGGAGGAATTTTCTTCTTGCATAAAGGATTATACCTTTAGGCATGATGTTGCTGATCACAAAGTTGGCAAAGTAAGCATATCACGGAGCCATGTCTGCCCTAATCATCATTACCCTTTCATCAGGGAAGGCATCCTTAATTTTTTCATCAACTCACTCTCTCATCCATCTAAATCCAATCTGGAAATGTAATAATCCACTTGGTTTTCACACCCTTTGCAGTCTTTTACCTCAAAATCAAATTCATGTTGCAGTAGTATCCAACAAATTAGCCTTGGTTGGGCATCCTTTTTGTCCATGATATATTTCAAGGCAGCATGGTTAGTATGCACCACAACTTTAGTACTAAAAAAGGTAACACTTAAACTTCTCAAAAACATATATCATAGAAAGCGGCTCTTGCTTAGTAACAATGTAATTCTTTTATTCCCCATTCAATGCTTTACTTGCCTAATAAATTTGATGGAAAATCTTATCCCTTTTCTTCTAAAGAACAATTCCAAGTGCCACACTTCTAGCATGCACATTAGCTTGAAAGGATATACCTAATTTGGGCTAATGATAAATGGCACAGTGATCAATTTTTGTTATATCCCTTCAAAGGACTTCAAAAAAGCTTCATCGTACAAAAACTTTACCTCTTTTTTAAGAAGTTTTAATAGTGGGCTTGTAATTTTCTAAAAATCCTGAATAAATCTTCTATAGAAGCCTACATGGCCTAAGAAACTTCTTATACCCCTGACAAAGATTTGGGGTGGTACCTTTACAATCACATCCACCTTTGACTTATCCATCTCAATACCTTTTTTCGAGACTTGGTGCCCTAAAAAATACCCTCTCTTACCATAAAATGGCATTTCTCCTAGTTAAAACCAAGTTAACTTCAATGCATTTCTGCAGGGCATTTCTCGAATTTGCTAGGCAGTCATTGAATATATCACCTACTATAGAAAAATCATCTATGAAGACCTCAAAACAGTCTTCCACCATATCGGAAAAGATACACATCATGCACCTATGAAACGTGGTAGAAGCATTTCACAATCCGAAGGGTATGCGTCTGAAAGCAAATGTACCATAAGGGCACATGAAAGTTGTCTTATATTAATCCTCTAGAGCTATAGAAATTTGGTTATATCCTGTGTAACCATCTAAAAATAAATATCAGCCCCGTCAATAAAAGATATCAAGTATTTGATCCATAAACGACATCGGAAAGTGGGTTTTTAATATGAAAGCATTCAACTTCCTATAGTCCATGCATATTCTCTAACCTGCTACTAGAATAAGGTGGCTTAACTTATTTTTCTCATTTTTCACCATATTATGTCCCTATTTTTTACATACATTAAACTGGACTTACATATCTTCCATTTGCAATTGGGTAGAAAACTCCAGCATCCAACAACTTAGTGATTTCTTTCTTGACAACTTCTTGCGTAGGTTGGTTAAATCTTCTTTGATGCTCCTTTCTAGGAATACTATCAGCCTCCAAATCTATGCGATGTAAGAAAATACTTAGGGGGATACCAAAAATATCTTCTATGATCCACCCAATGGCTTTTCTGAACTATTTCAATATCTGGACTAAGCTGCAACCGGATGGTCCACCAAATTTGCAGAAATAATGACTGGAAAGGTGTTGTCAAGTTCCAGGAATTTATATTGTAAATGACTTGCTACTGCTTTGAATTCGAACACTAGGGGCTCTTCAACTGATGGTCCCTCTGGTGGAGTCGTTTTATTCTGTAGGTCTAAGTCAAGCTTTCTCAGCTCATATGAATAAAATCCAACTCCTATAAAAGCATTTACACTCTCCTTATACACCTCTATGTCATCACCATTGAAATTCATCACCACTGCTGCCAACGGTTAAATAAACAAATTCTCATAAATTTATGGCTCTCTTACCTCATCCCAATCAACATCAATAATAGATAACACTTTTATGTCTCATGGTTATTGATGGATTTTCATATGTTAGATGTTACTTCTTCGTTACTCAGCTGAAATTTTATCTCACCACTCTTTACATCCACTAAAGCTTTTTTGATTGCAAAGAATGGTCTACCCAGAATATTGGGAACTTCAAAGTCAACATTGTAATCTACAATAAAAAAGTTAGTAGAAAAAATGAGGTTTTTTACCTTGACAAGTACATCAAACAAGACTCCAATGGTATTTTCACGGACCTGTTAGCCATTAAAAGCCGCGTTGTTGTCTGTTTTGAGGATCCTGAACCTAACTATTTGTAGATTTATAAAGGCATCAAGTTTATAATGGCATCTAGATCACAAAGTTCCTGAGAACAATAGAGTATTTCAATAGTTCATGGAATTGTGAACGCTCCTAAAATGTTTTTCTTTTGTACCAAGGATCTGGATGTAATAGTCGTGCAATGGTGAATATTATTTTTAGGCTTAAAAATGGTTGTTCTTTTATTGGTTACCAGGTTTATCATAAACTTATGCTATCCTAGTAGTTGATCAAGTGCCTCAACTAGAGAAACATTCACGGATAGCTGTTTTATCATATTCATAAACTTCTGAAATCGAGCATCCTCAACTTTCTTTTTCAGTCTTTGAAGAAATAGGGGTGGTAGCCTTAGCATCTCGATTACCAGTTATAGTTCCTTCTTATCCAAGTCGATCACATATTTACTTCCCCCTGCTATCCATCCTAATTCACATCAACTAAATCTGTTTTTTGGGGTTGAACCCTCAACTTATTTAGACTTTTCTGCAGTTGTATTTGTATGAGACAATGACTTGCCACTTCTAGTGGTTAGGGCCATACAGTGGCCTTCGTTTTTTGAATTTTATGCCAGCTCATTACCATTTTGCTGGTTAAGATAGGTGAACATCTTCCCCATCTGGAACTCTAATTGTATTATTAATGTGGAATGTGATTCGACTATATGAATATTAGACATCCTCTTATTCATTGCCTTCAATCTTTCACCAGAGGATTCCACCTTCTGGATCACTTAAGCCAACATATCTTCCATTCGTGAAGTCCCGGGATCTTTCTCACGATTTCCTAGAGACACATACACTCCATTCTTGTTCCTTTTATGTGTGTTCCTATCTTTCAAACTTCTTTCTCATTATCATGATAATTTACTTATTCATGGAAGTGTTCTCTATTAGAGTTCTAACCTTGGGTTCCCTGTTCGAACCCCCACCAATTCTGCAGATACCTAACCTCCTCTTTAGAGTCCAACTCTCTACTTTCGTACATCCCTTTACCATAGGAAGTAACAACTCTTACCTTCTCATGGCCTCTACCTAAAAACTATTTAGACATTATGTCTATTTTTGTTTTTAGGTGTGCCATATCCTAGTCACATTCCTCCTCTCTTCGGCGTTACTCCACCGATATAGCAACGGTCCTTACACTACCACACTTTTAATTCTCGTGTATGCCAACCCTTGTTATTTCTGGTCATTGTGTCAAGCTCCTATGAAACTTGAGCATAATTTCTCAACATGTAACACCCTTCATTAATTCCATCAGTACCCAACCTTGAAGGTGTATTTAAAGCTTGGTAGAATGTCTCCTTCAAATGGTTATCTCCAACCTATGCATGGGACATTGATTTATCTTTCTATTGAACTTCAACCATACTTCAGCTCTCCGTAGCTATCTATTGAGTTCCAGGAAAGTTATCTAACCACATTGTGGCCTCTCCACACAATGACAGTGTAAAAAAGCCTCAAGTTAATGCCATTCTACCTTACTCTAGGAAGGTAGTAAGATTTGTAGATTGCTTTGAAATTCTCCAAATGCAAATTGGTGTCTTCACCTACTATCCCTAGAAATAATGCTTTCATTGTCATAAGTTGGATCATAGTGCTGGTGATATTAAATTTTCTACCCGGTGCTAAAGGAGGTAGAATGCTTGCCCTTGTTAAACCGGCCCAATCAAGGCAGGCCTCATCATAATCCACATACACCTCATTATTCCTCAAAGGCTGACATATAGGAGGTGCATCTTGATGGTTCCCTCTTGGCGGCTCATTTAAGGGAAGCTGCTCATGCTCAGGTAGTTGTGCTTATCTTGCCTATTGATCCTTCTAAATGTTTGGCTGATTTTGAGATAATCTGGAAATAACAGTACTCTCGAGCTTCAGGCATTTGGTATGCAATACCTATACCCTAAAACCAACAATAACAACAAAAAAAACTGAAAGCTAGAAATAAGACTAAATGACTAATATTACTCTTGGTTTTACATATAATCGTATTCCCCAGCAACGATGTCAAAATTTGATAATGGTCAAATTATACCTCCTAAAGAAGTATAAATGGTCATTGGTCAAATATAATATCAAACTAGGTTAGGATTGACCCCACATGTAATATGATATTCTATTTAAGCATAGTACCAATAATTAGTCACTTAACTATTATTTTTGAATGACATAGACGTAAATAGGGGGTTAGTTGGTAATAGAGTGTTCTTCACAAATCAATGTAAATATCAATCGATGTAAATGTTCACCAGGATTCTACTAGAAATATGGATTATAAACATTAATGGTCTTACAATCTTACCCAAGTGTAAGACCAATTAGCCTCAAAGTAGTCGTATTCCATTTGTTTCCTTCTTTAAATAATTGGATTCCACTTGGGTAGAACAACTTTGGATGAGTCGTTTAGCCTCAAATGAGTCATCCCATCTTCCATCTGTTTCCTTCTCTTTAAGAAGTTCACTTTTGCTTGGACAGAACCCACTTGGGCGAGCCATCCAATCCTTGACCTTATTTTTTCTTATTAAACAGTTAACTTTCCCCTGGAGGGAACATCTCGAGCGAACCATCCAGGGTTTGATGAAACTTCCAAAGTTCCACTCCATTTTTTCTATAATTGCTTCAAAAATCTAGGCATATCAAATCTACCTCTGCAAATACATAGAAAAAATATCAAATCATACAAAAGTTACTCAAAAACATGCATATTTTCATAGTTTTAAGTGTAATATATGACATAAGATGTCTCCACATCAGTATCTCCCTGGATCTCAACCTCCTGACATCTCGACTAAAATAACTATCGGCTCCTCAATGATAGACAGTCTCTCATCCAACTGACTGAATCACAATAGCGCACTTGAGACTCATCGAGAATGTATTACCTCAACACTGAAATATCAAATATCGGGTGAATAGCTAAATCCATCGGAGGCAAGGAAAAATGGTAGGAAACTTAATCACCTATCCCAAGAACCTTAAATTTCCAAATATATCTAGGGCTAATCTTGCCTCTCCTACCAAACCTCATCATACAGTGCATAGAAGATACCTCCAAGAAGACTCGATCACCAAACCCAAACTCTAAGGCACGAAGTCTACAGTCCACGTAGCTTTTTTTCCTATCTACGTTGCTTGAAGTCTATCCTAAATCATCAAACTAAATTGAGAGAATCACGTAATATGTTTGTACTTTAAACTCTACTATCAAACCAACCAATAGGTGACCTGCACCGCCTACCAAACAATGCCTCAAATGGTCCTATATGGATGTATGAGTGGTAGTTGATATCATATGAAAACTCTACTAAGGTCACATGTTGATCTCACGTACCACCAAAATCCAACACACATGCCCTTAATATATCCTTGAGTACCTAAATAGTCCTCTCAAAATGACCATCAGTCTTGGGGTATAATGTTGTACTCAACTAAACCTCAGTACCCATCCCTCGCTGAGTAGTTCTTTTGAACTACAAGACAAACTGTGTTCCTCTGCCCGAAATGATAGACACCAGAATCCATGCAATTGAACCACCTCCTGAGGATAGATACTAGCTAACCTCTTCGCATTGTAGGAAGAATGAGTATGGATGAAGTGCGCTGACTTAGTTAGCTGGTCAAAAATAAAAAAGACGGTATCATGACCTCTATTGGTATGCGTAAAACCTAAAATAAAGTCCATAGTCACCTGCTTCCACTTCCAAGATGGAATATAAAGTCTCTTCATCAAACCATCTACACTTTAGTGTTTGAACTTAATTTGCTTACAATTTAAACACCGAGAAACAGACTCCATAATATCCTTACTAATACAACTTCCATAGATCATAGTATATCTTAGCTACACCTAGATTAATTAAATACTTAGAGTTGTGAGCCTCACTCCATATCAACTAAATCAATCCATCAACCTGTGGCATACAAACTCATCCATCATATCTCAATACCTTGTCTGAACCTTTAAAGTCATGTCGTTCTCAACCACTAACACCTAATCAAAAAGGGAAACCAAGTACAGATCCTAAAAAAATCACTACCGAATTTGATCTAACAAAGAAGACTGAGTTTTAATGAAAGACAAAACCCTCTGGAGTCTGTGAAGTCTAACCTAATAAACCAATTAGCCAAAGACTGGATATCTATGGCCAATGGTCTCTATAAAACTGATAAGACTGCTAACCTAATAATACTAAGTTCCTTCCATCTCAAGGCCTCCGCTACCGTATTTTCCTTCCTCAGATGGCATAAGATTGTGATATCCTAGTCCTTTAAACGCTTAATGCACCTCTGCTACCTAGATTTGAGCTCCTACTAGATCATAATGTATTGAAGGTATAATCGTATGTATATATCTCACACAGAACTCCATACATATAGTGCTTCCAAATCTTAAGTGCAAATACCACAACCACCAACTCCAAGTTGTGGGTGGCGTAGTTACACTCACAAACCTTAATCTTCCTCGACACATATGAAATAGGTCGGCCTTGCTATATCATAACATACCCTAAGAAAACACTGAAGCATCACCGTACATCAAAAAGCTCTGGCAATAAACTCAAAGAATCCTTGATCCTAAAAAAAACTCAACTCACACTACTCGTACAAGTGAAAAAAGGAACATCCTTCCTAGTTATTGTAGTAAACAGTGTAAATATCAAACAAAACCCTTCAACGAGCCATTGGTTGTACCCCTCTAACCTAAAACATCATCAAACCTCAGAAGTATATGTCAGTATCGACTAATTACACACTTTCTTAATCTTTGCTAGGTCGACCATAATCCCATCCTTAGACACCATGTGTCCTAGGAATGCTACTAACTCCAACCATAACTCACATATAAAGAACTGGACATAACATTGATGCTCTCTCCAAGTCTAGAGTATCAATCTCAAATATTTGTGTTTCTCTTCTCTACTCCACGACTATACCAAGATGTCATTGATGAAAACCATAATGAATGAATCCAAATATGGCTTGAGAACTTTGTACATCAATTCCATAAAAGTTGATAGGGAATTGTTAGCTCAAAAGAAATGACCAAGAACTCATAATGTCCATATTGAGTTATGAATGATTTCTTCAGGATGTCCTTTTCCTGAATCCATAACCGATGGTATCCTAAACTTATGTCTATCTTAGAAAATATTGTTTCCCCTGAAGCTAATCACCCTAATCATCAATCCTTAGCATCAGATACCTATTCCTAACCATTACCTAATTAAGTTATTGATATTCTATACACATCCAAATCGAACCATCCTTCTTATTAACAAACAAAAATGACACACCCCATAGAGAGACATTCAGACGGATAAACCCTTTAACTAGCAGATCCTAGAGATAAGCCTTCAACTCACTCAACTCGATAGGAGACATTATGTAAGGAGTAATTAAAATAGTCCTAGTTTTCGGGTATAACTTGATGGAGAAGTCAATATCCCGCTCTGGTGGAAGGTCAGGTAGGTCTGTCGGGAAAATATCTAAGAACTCAAAAATAATAGGTACAGACTCTGGAGTAGGAGTGTCAGCTCAATGGTTATGAACATATGATAAATAAGTTAAGTATCCTATCACCACCATTCTCTGCCCTTAAGGAAGGAGATGATCCATGTTGGTGCATGGCTAATAGAGCCCTGCCACACAACCAGGGATACACCCCGCACAGCCAAGGTAACAGTCTTAGCATAGCTATCTAAAACCACATGGTCAGGGTATAACTAGTCCATACCCAATATAATTTCAAAGTCTACCATATCTAGAAATAACATATCAGCCCAAGTATCTAATCCACCAATCAAAACCAAATAGGATCTCAATACCCGATCACTACTAAAGAATCTCCTAGCATGGTAGTAAGAGATTCAGGAATGGATAGTAACTCACTAACTAACCCCAGGAAAGGCACAAGGTAGGAGGAAACATATCTAATCACAATATCCAATCCCTCCACACCAATTAAGGTTGAGGATGATCTAGAACAAACAGAAATTGTACTTGTGATCACAACATCCAAGCCTTCCATTTCTAGTCTACCAAGTATATCATATAATTGGCATCAACCTCCAGACTGACCACTATAGAGACCTCCGCCCCTACCTCGCTGGCCTCCACCATGGGAACCACCACCTTGTTCCCCACCTCTAGATAGTGGTGGTATGGATCTCAAAGGCTAAATTGGATAAGGAACATTCTAAATCATATCCCTCTTAGGGTACTCTCTTTTATAGTGACCGACGATCCTACACTCAAAGAACGACCTTAACATCCCACTTTGGAGAGAACCCTGACCAAAACATAGCTGACTATCTCATCATGAATTCCCAGAACCTTTCGGAGACTGCCCAGGAGATGGCATACTGAAACTCAAAGAAGCTAGCTTAGAAACCTAAAGAGATGCATGTATTGGCCTACCAGTCTGGCCATGAGAGGACTACTGCTAACCACTTCCCCTAGAATAGGACCCACTAAAACTACCCTGCCGCCTCTGCCTCTTCTCTTCGCATTGACGCAACCCACAAAAGAAGGACTCCATAGACTGAGAATGATCAACCATTGTCTGAATAGAGCATCCATTATAAACCCAAAAGGCTACCGCCTTATGAAGTATATCTCCCAAACCATAAGCAATTTTGCGTACGCTCTCAATCTCTGTAGGCATAAACTCAACCCATATATGGACAACTAATGAATCAGTACTCGTACTCCACAACTGACATCGGGACCTACTGAAGATGTCTGAACTCCTCTCTAGACACAAACTTACACATCAACACCTTATAAACTCAACTCAAGTCAACTGGCGCGATCTCATTGGTCTACAAGTTATCAAATATCTCTACCACTGCTTTATTGCACCATGTATCTGGTAAGTGGTGTAGGAAAGTCCATGAGACTCTAGAACAATGGGTTTCTCAACCTCTCCTTACACTCAGCCAAGAACTCGTGAGCACTCTTCCCCAAAATCTTGTAATCCTCAAGGGATCCAATCTGAGAAACCTAGCCAGGAGCTTCTACTCCAAATATGCTATAGTAGTCTGCAGTGCCACCAAAGGAGCAACAAATGGGATTTTTAGCACCTGAGATGGAGGGGGAACATAATGAAAGTATGCGCTACCAATCTAGAAGTACTCAAGGTTGCCCCTTGGGTGGACATATGGGCCTCGTAAATCAATGGAACACCAAAAGCAATGAGTAACTGCCACAATATATCTCATATATCACTTGATTTGGGATCGTTGTTACAGGCACTACGAGAGTCTTTGAGGTCTGAAAAGGCATGGTAACTCTTGCAGGTGTTATAGTCTATCCATGTGGTGAAGATCGAGTTGTTGGTTTGGAAGGCTCGCCATCGTCTGTCGAAGTCGATCACGTGCGTGACGTCTACAAGAGAATAAAGACAACAAATGAGATTTCCAAGAAATTTTCTAAGATACATCCATAACATAGGATCTAAAAAGAGATTCAAGTTCCTAATATGTAACAATAGCCTCCAGATGATATGTTACAGATATCTCCGCACCAATCCGTAGGACTCTACTCTATATTGGCTCTGTACACTGATACTAGTCGAAACCTAGGCTCTGAGACTAAGCTGTTATAACCCGATTTCTTAGGTCATGATGGCAGTTGCTACTCCACTAGTAGGAGAACTAACTTTGTAGCCTAGATCCATAAGTGATGGGCTACTATGGCAAATCGAATATGCACCTTCATGATAAGTGAAAACAAAAAGCAAAAGAGGTGAAATAAAGAACAACAAAGATAACTAGAGTCAACAAACCTCCCAAAGACTTGGTATCAGTATATGTACAAAGACACTAAGGTACAGAGTACAAGTATATGCCAATAAGTACAAATTTATCTCCAAAAATACAAAAAAAATCAACTGACGAGATACAGGCTATATATGGACGTTCGAATCTCACCCTGAATATCAAAAAGTAACAGCAAAAAGCCATAAAAGATAGTCTCAGCGATGGGTACTAGTGCTCAGATATGCACCAGGGGAACACAAGTGCAGTATGAGTACAAGTCTCCAAAGAAACCAGTACCTAGTTTGCTTAAAAGGACTACTAGGAACATAA
>JBDJHY010230934.1:0-11025 GCA_039654485.1 Withania somnifera
GATAAGAACTACTTACATGGTCTGAGTATCTTTGTCATTTGATCTGGCTCAATGATAAAACTACATGAAACTAATTTTTGAAACTGAGTATATATCATAGCTGGAACTTGTTCATCTATGAGTGAGGACTCTACTGATTTACATATGATATGAATGTACATAAGAGTTTTCACGAAATGGTCATAGATATGGAAATAATTTTATAACCACTGTAATAATTTAATACGAATTAGAACTACAATATAATAATTTATTTGATCAAATGTAAGCTCTGAAAGAGACAACTTTTGAATGGAATAGAAGAAAGAATGAGAAAAATCTCATGGAGCAACTTTATATAGGCTGCTAGTCGGTGGCGCGGTCGCGCCCTCCTAGCACAATCGCATTGAAGATGATTTCCTAGGAAGCGGCACAAACATGAAACTTAGCATGACCGAGATAAAGAAAGAAAAATTGGTCTTGGCGCGGTCACACCACTCGAACGCAATGTCTCTGAGTACCAATACTGGAATTCCAAAAACACTAAAACGCATGTATGGAATAGAAACGGAGTCCGAATTCAAAAACCCACATGCGAAATCCTTATGTGATCAATATTCCGGACTCAATGGAAGTGATGAAAATGAAATTTGTGTTATTAAAAACTGAGTAAGTCCCCAAGAAGCTATAATTATAAAGGAACCAAACTATAATAAATGCCAAGGAACCAACTTATTAATCCCATCAAGTCACATACGACTTGGGATAGTTATCAGGACACTCTAAACCTATAAAAATTATGGGAATCATGGAAATGGCCCCCAGGGCGATTATATATTAACATAGATGGACTAGACATTAACATATTGCTAATTGATCTAACTGAATTAGAAGTGAGTGAATACATCTAGCATCAAGTCATATACTAAGACTCATGAAATGCAAAGATAGAGCATGGTACTATTTAAGAGATTCATCTAAACTATGAAGGGTCGCAAAAGTATGAGGCATGAGTGTAAAGAACTGATATAAATGGGAAGAACTGACTAAGCTGAGCTGAATTTGAACATACAGTCTTCTTATGTCTGGGACTATAATTCTCAACAAAACTTTACAATCATGTAGTACTTATTTAGCTTTGAAGGAGTGCATGAGCATGAGATGTGAGTGAATTACTCTAGAATGAACACATTGAAGTAATGAGCTCATCTAATTAATTTATTAATACTTTGAGGGAAAGGATCAAAAGCACGAGTCATATGAACCCTTTAGGATAAGAACTACTTACATGGTCTGAGTATCTTTGTCATCTGATCTGGCTCAATGATAAAACTACATGAAACTAATTTCTGAAGCTGAGTATATATCATAGCTGGAACTTGTTCATCTATGAGTGAGGACTCTACTGATTTACATATGACATGAATGTACATAAGAGTTTTCACGAAATGGTCATAGATATGGAATTCATAGGAGAAAAAACTAAGAGGAAATCAGAGAATTTACTGGTTCTACATGTTTCGTTATGGAATAGACTTGTTGTGCCGTAAAATCTAATTTATACTAAGAATTTAGGGCTCAACTGAAGAATTTATGATGGAATGAAGTAACATGGAACATGAGCTAATCTAAGGTAGGAAACAAGACTAGAGATTTTATGCCTCAAGCACTGCAACTGCTAATTTTCAAACTTAACTATATTTTACTATCATGCTCATTATCATGAAACACTACACTTCAATAAAGGCAAGTTTAAGATCTTGTGAGGGTATACTAGTTAAATTTGTTAAAGGCTAAGCATAGTTGCATGACTGACACTATTCATGCCTAACCTGAAGGTACAAGGTGCTACTTATAATGTAATCATGCTAATCTAAGCCAAAAATTCCATATTTTATATTTAAACGAATACTATCTCTTCTCCCTAAGATTAATCAATCTCTAGATCTAATCAAGGAGCCAAAAGCCACATACTGATTGTACACATATTTATCCACATAACTTTTAAGCTCATAACTATGTTCTCTTATTGGCATTATTGTAGCTAAATCCACCTAGGGATCTTATTAACATCACGTTAACTAATAATCTCATTTAGTCATCACATATCACTAGTACTTATCTCACACTTCATTAAAACCTAATAGCTTAGGTGACAAAAGAACCTTGGGGCTACTACTAATTAAGCATAAACTTTCTTCCATTGTAGATTTTCACCTATCTCCTTTCACTGCCATCTTCCACCTCATACGTGGAATCCCCAAAAAAAGTAAGGGGTTAGCTTAAATTGTAGAAGTTATGTGCAGAAACCTAACTCTGGATCTAAAATATGGAATCTGAACTGAGCATTGTAACAAGAAAGAATACTATTCAATCTTGGTTGATTGTTATCACAAAACTTGATATTCAATTGGTACAATTGGCGTGAGTACTTCATATATTGACCACATAAATCTTGAAGAGACGGCTTGTTTAGATAATAATCATTACATGACTATTCTATAGTATCCATAAAAGGGTGTATACGGGGCTTAGATCAGAGAGAATCATTAGGACGAACTATTGATGAGGATCTAGCTCAGTATGTACATTGAATATTATGGTTCTATTAGGCACTTAGGAACTATCTCGAGGCCCCAATTTTTAGGAATTGACATACTGGGAAGCATGAGTACAAGGACTGTATTAATTGAATACTGAGGTAGGTGGGGGATCTAAAATTTGATGTCATGAAGTAAACTGTATAGGTGGAATGTAATATATGTTGAATTTCTGAATTATCCTAAAATCTCTATACTGGATATAATATGCTAACTGGATACATGTGTTATGAGTAAGACTGTGCAACTAAAGCATACTGTAAAATGTACATTTGAATCACACTAAAAACTCATTACTGCTTTTATTTGATAGCTAAATATTTGGGTCATGAACAGGACTGGTATCGCTAGCTGGAATAATTGTCCTTAAATTCTAGGAATTAAAACTGGAAGTGGACCTGGAGAAGGGTTATTAAATATATATATATAAGCATGGTATGAATTTTCATGATGTGTACGACCTTATGCATAGGCATGGAATGAATACATAAGACAACATACAATGTCATTTCCTATTGAAGTACCAAGAGTACACTAGAGTGAGAATGGGTCACTTACTGGTTTTAACTCTATTTTGGGACTGCATACAGTCCGATTCACACGACTCAACTTGGTCAAAACTTACCCTCTCCCCATTAGTTCAGAAGCTAAAGTCTGAGCACTTCTTACTAAAAACTCTTAACTTTTTATTTTCCTTTAAGTCTATCGCTGAAAGAGTAACACTCTGTATAGCTTACTAATATCATACCTCCAATTATGTATCCACTCTTCAACTATCATTCCTCTCACTAGGGTGGTCATCTAAAGTTCAATCTTATTATTTAGTACTAACACGGGAAGTACAAAACTTTTTATTACTGTTCAATCTTAAAGATGCTAGATCACAAGTCAAGATAATACTAATCTTTTGTGAGTTAATATCAACACAACTAAACTTACTAAAATATTTCACTTGGTCATAGATTATACATGACCTTATTACAATCAGTCTAAATTTTATAGCTCATATGTTAACATTATATTCATAACCCGATGGATACTATAGGTCCTCTCATCAAATCACAAAGCATAGCCTAAATCTATCCACTCTTGTTTCCTTATCTCTTGATTATATTTTATACTTAATATTTCGGACATACTGACTTGATTTATGCATACTACAAAGAAATCTGAACTACAAAAATCTTTTTAGGACCTATTCAATACTTACGGACTTACCATTTTATTACTTAATAAATAAACACATAACTATAGTTACATACATTTATCACTGACTAAGCCCACTTATTCTTTCTACACCTCTGACTTCACATGCCTGGCTCTAGGATACTTTATCATACAAGGGTTTGGCTCATAACATTCTAAATAACACTGAGTTACTTGGGCTATTGGTTGTACTTATGATCCAGTACTATTAGTTATGGTGTATGTTGGATAATGGATTGTCAGTATGTAATGTCAGCATCTTATATGAAGCTAGTGGTATGCATCTCATTATTAAAGTCAACAAGTGTGAAAGAAATCTTGCATATTGACAACTAGACTAGTTAGGTTCCTCTTCGATGAGTGTGGGTTGATTTCAGATCGGATTGTGTAGTTAAACAACATGAAATGATTATACAAAAGGATGGAACCATTATGAGTGAGTCCATTTGATGATTTTTTGGTAGTTTAGAGATTTCTATCTCGATTTAAGTTTGTTGAGTGACCTTGATTGCCTTGGTCATATTGGAGGTATGAGAATACACTAGTTCTGTTATATTTTTGGTTGCCATTGGCTATCTTTGATGTGAAAATTCTCATTCTTGATTGGGAAGTTTGGTCTTGTGGTATATTATATAGTGTTGTTTGAAAATTTCACTTGAGAAATAGAAACAGGGTCTGTAAGTTATGCTTCAGGCTTTGGGTTTAGCTAGTACTTCATCCTTCTCTTATGTTTGAGGAACATAGTTTTTTGTGGTGGATGATGTAATGGCCCTAAAGGTCATTTTTCCCTCTCCCATGTATGTTGACTTTTTTCCACTCCGATAGTCCTACTATCTAACTAAGTGTGATTCCATGGTAGGTTTGGGTACAGGATGTGATTTGATATGAAGGTTTATGAAATTTATGTTTTTGGAGTTTTTAAGTTCAAATAAAGAACTATATGGGTCATATAGAGTTTTGGACCTTGTATAAGAAATCCTTTAGTTCCATCAACTCTAGAATGTCAAGTTTGGTCTAATTACACTATCATTTACTTTTTGAGACCATCCATGGTGAGTTTGAGGGTTAAGATAATCTAAAGTTGAAGTTTTAAGTGAATTGGTTAATTGGGGTCAATATTTAGTTTTAAAGTGATCAGATCAAAAATCTGATGGTTCCTTTGGATTCGAGAGGTGGAATTTGGCCTAGAATGAGGTCTTTTATATTTCTTTTGATCCCCGGGTGTATTTTTGTTAAAAATGGACCCTTAATGAGTATTGGGTCAAGAAGACCTCGTATGCGTGATTTGATAGATTTGTAAATTTGGAACATCAAAAATAACATGGTTACATATATGGTTTGTCATCACGGGGTTCTGAACGAACCCCATGGATCCATTCTAAGTCACTTTTTGACTTGGTATTTTGCTGTTAAATGGTTGTTGTCACTGTTATTAGGGACCCCCCATGTTCGTGGAAGGAGGACTTCGTTCATCGAGGGTAGGCTTTGATGTTCATCGCAATAACGATGGGACCTCCTGATCGCCATAGCCTAAGTTCGTAATGCATCTCATTCACAGGGCCTCACATAGAATTCGTGAAGGGTTAACTTTGGTCGAAGGGCCACAATCGTGATGGTCATTTGGGATGGCTTAAAACAATGAGTTGCATATATTTGGCTCATTTTCATGAAACCTCACCTAAAAACCCCAATTTTAAGAGAACTTGATCAATTATTTTCTAGTATATCGCTTGGATAAGTTCCCTAATCACTATTTAACTAATTCCTTACTGTTTTAACATGATTTTCACAAAATAAAATTCATTGTTTTGAACCTAAAACCAGTGGGTAAATGAAGAACTCAAATTTCATAAAACTTGGGATTTTTTCCACGAAATGAATCGACTTCTAATGAAATTTAATATTAAGTATCTTTTGGTATTGGGTGACATTATTTTATGATTGAAATTTGATCTTGACTCCGTGGTCCTGGGCTCGATTTTTGTATAAACCTTGATTAATTGAAATTTGGTGTTGAATTGTGAATATTTTCTTGTAATACTCATTTGGATCACTAGATTGTTTGCAGTTGGAGGCTAATTCAAAGGGGAATGCTCTTAAATAGTGTGTTTCTTTGAAATTAAGGCAAGTTGAGGTTTAATGGCTTTCTATAAATTGTTGCTAATTTTATTGTTACTGGAAAGACTTGGATGACTCGGGATTACTATCTTCTATCATGTTAGGACTAGAATTGGGATAATTGAAATGATGTGAACACATGATAAATTTGTTTATTTACATATATACTTGATTTTGCTGTGAATCTTGGATTGACTCATGTATGGCAAATAGGGAGTCTTCTTGTAGTATTCAGGGTTTATTTACATACTCTATTAGAAAATGCCTTTATGAAATATTGGTGACCTTGTAATGGAAATTGGCCACTTGCGGGGTTAGATACAAGGTGGAGATATATATTTATATATTAGGCTTGAATTGTGGGGAAATTAAGCAATATTATCTTATTATATTGGTTAATGTTAAATAGAATGATTTTCCTTGTTGATATGGAATAATACTTTTTGAAATTATTAAGTGGACTTAATATTATTTGATGTGTGGTAATTTGTTCACCTTGTTGTTATAGTTGTCCCAAGTGTGGTAACTCATTAACACTATCTTTATCATTATCTAAGTTGTAACTCATTCATACTACTTTATTCATTATATATGTGTGGTAACTCATTCACACTATCTTTGTTCATTATCTAAGTGTGGTAACTCATTCAAACTATCTTCCTTCATTACCTAAGTGTTGTAACTCATTCACACAACCTTCATTTATTAAATAAGTGTGGTAACTCATTCACTCTATATTTATTCATTACCTAAGTGTGGTCATTCACACTATCTTATTCATTAGTTAATGTGTGGTAAGTTATTCACACTATCTCTATTCATTAATTAATTTGTGTTAACTCGTCCATACCATCTTTTTTCATCATTTAATGTGTTAGCTTTCTCACTTTGTGATACTTGTGGTGG
Organism: Withania somnifera; assembly: GCA_039654485.1. NCBI lineage: Eukaryota > Viridiplantae > Streptophyta > Magnoliopsida > Solanales > Solanaceae > Withania > Withania somnifera. Next base: position 6,810 of record JBDJHY010230934.1, read on the forward strand.
TAACATGTTCATAACATGAATTCTACTTATACTTTATCATGATGAGAAATTGTGGAGGACTTAAGGCTATAAATACTTTATTGACATATTGATTGTGGTATTAGATGAAAAGGTGAAACAAACAGAGATCATGTATAACATTGAGATTATTATATGATGTTTGGGCTATTTTATAGATTGTAAACTGTTACTAGGCTACAGTATTTAACTGTTTGCAGGCTGTAGCATTTGGAGGACCAGTTGGTATATTAGGATTTGTTGTTTTCTCTTTATAGTTAGCCAATCGAGGACACTGTTGAGTACCATTATTTTGTACTCACTCTTGCTTTTTGTGCACTTTTTTGCAGGTTCAAGGGCTAGGCTTCTGTGACCGCTTCTTTTTTTAGCCCAGGCTTTGTTTAAGATAGTCTAAGGTAGCCCATCCATTCAGCAGAAACTGGATATCTCCTATCTTACGTATTAGAGATATTCAAAGATTTAATACTTGTATAAACTTCAAATTGAGTGGCTATGTATGGTGACACCTGGTTTTGGGATTAATAGAAGACATCTGCATTTTCACACCTTATATTTGAATATTTAACTTAGTCTTTAATCGTGAGTTTGTCTAACCTACCAGGTTGGGTAGGTAGGCTCCATCACACCAGTTTTAGGGGCATGACGAGTTGATATCAAAGCCCTATGTTCATAGGTCCTATTATACATAAGACAAGTTGTATAGAGTCTTGGAGATTAGTGCGGAAACATTAATTACTTATCATTGAGAGTTAATAAAACATTAGGAAAACAACTTTAACATTGTTTTATTCTACTCTAGGATGATTGGTTCATTGAGTGTTGAGGTCTTCTGTGTTCTCTTGACAGATGACTATATTTAGAGCTACGACAGGCAGAGGGCATCAGAATTCTTTTATACCGATTACCCATGGAAGGGGTAGAAGGAGAGGATGAGGCAGTGGTAGAACCTGAGGAGCGTGACTAGTGAGTGCCAGAGCAGCCTTTTAGAAGACTTATTACTGGAGGACAGAAGATACAGTTCCACTAGAGGGAGTTACCTCACGTTTTCTACAAAGTAACTTACTGAGGATCTTAAGTATGCTTGAGAGGATTGAGCCGAGTATTGGAATGAAGGGAAAAAGGCCCCATACTTTTGGTCAGTTTTTATGTGTCTCTTGAGAAGATGAAGGGTGTATTGATAGTGGTACTCAATCTCAGTATCATGGGTTGGTTCATCCTACTATGCCTACACCGAAAGTCAGTCAGGTGGGACAAGGTTCATTCAGTTCAGTGCAAAGTTCTCATGGATTGAAGAGAAGGGGTTTCAGGTCTTTGTAGCCTTATAGGTCCTTTCGGTGGTCTACAGCAGACCCTAGAGAGTATGTGCTGATATATATGTGGTGATTCAGGGCATTTTATGAGGCATAGTCCCCTTCAAAGATCAAAAATGGCACCACTGGCCTCTCAAGATGCATATGTTCTAGCTACAGCACTTAGATCATACTTCGCTTGTGGTGCTTCAGGTCATCTTATGAGACACTGTCCCTGTCATGTTCTAGAGAGGATTCAATTAAGACATTTAGGTCATGGTATCCATCTTGATCTATTGGGGCCATCTCAATAGTCTGTGACTCTAAGGCATTTTATTATTATGGTGAGCCAAGGAACTCAGTGAGGTATTGTTCATGGCATCGTCAAGGGGTTTCTCAAAAGGTTGCACTTTATCTTTCATGGAACCATCAACCACAGTTCATAGGGATTAATGGTCTAGAGACAGATCATCCTGGAGAAGATGGAGCACCATGTGATGTTAGTCTAGTTAGGCCCGAGATTGAGATTTCTGCTATAAATTTTGCAAGTATTATTCTGGGTTGTCCTTGATTGATTTGTGTAAATGATTTGGGGTATTCTGTCTTCTATGTATTTGCATACTTTAGCTTTAATCTTATTATGAAATGTGATTATCTGCTAGTATCAGTCTTTTATATACCCAGAGAGTTGTTTCTATAGTGTTGAATCGGATGTGTGTATCCTATGCTGATGTTTTACTTACTCATAGTATAAGGATACATTTGCCCTTCTAGATATGGTGTACTTCGATGTAGATTCTAGACCTTGAGGTTGTATTAGTTTTGGGGAATCACAGGCTATGTTTGTTTTATTTTATTGAAGAGGATTCGAAAAAGACAAAAGATCTTACTTTGGAAAATGAATAAGTTATATTTAAGAGTTACATAAAGAGGCAATCTGTTTTCTTAGAATTTTGGTACTGATTATGGTTTTGATAAGTATGAGTAAAGGACCACTCAAGTTATGATATTTGGTTAACATTATATTTTGGTTTCAATTAGTAGTCTATGGTAACTGTAATCAATTTTATGAGTCATGTATGTTTCGAATTATGTTTGTGATCAAATCAAATTTTGTGTATAGAGAGAGTCCAAATGTATGGATATTAGATTATTAGAAGGGTTTGGTTTTAGATGCTATAGATGTAGGTTAAAGATAGAATTTCGGATGTATTACTTTCCTTAGATTGCTTGTATGAGTCCTAGTATAAATGTCCTAGTGAAGATTTATACTATTTTTTGGATGGTTTCCATGATAGGTACATGCATCGTGATTGGTACATACTAATGGGGTGGATTTCACTACTTTCCAGTTGTTTGATCACTCTGCTGTAAGGGATACTTTATTGATTAATTTCATCTCAGCGGGACTCGACTTATTAGGGCTTTTGTCTGTGTGGAGGTTGATCGTTAAGATATATCTTACCTCTTTTTAGTTAATCAAGATAGTGTTATATATCTCATTTCACCATTGGAGGTAGATGTACGCATTGTGTGTGCTATAGATACCATTTTAATTTGTTTCAACATTTTTTGATCATGGATCAGTTTTCTTGATGGATTGTAGCAATGATATTCCTTAGGATTATGTAACTTTATGGGTTTTCTCTATTGGTTTACATTGATCTATAAACCCATAATCGAGTCATAGTAGTGGATCAATCACATTGATCCTCTAGGATACCTTGGTATGGCGTTAGCAACGGATAAGTTTATTTGTGATAATGTATGATTAAATTTTGAATTATCTTCAAGCATCACCAGGTTTCTTCCGTGATTAGTGGGTTTTGCATATTCAGGGTAGGTGAAACATAAGTGGTGTTGGTCGTGCCCCTTAATGTTTTGTATTGCATCAGTGTGTCATTAACTTATCTTGTTATCAGTTAATTATTGTTATACTCTTCTCAATCTATTGGTATACTCCACACTAGGTTTTGACATGATAAACAGTCTTCCATTGGTTTCTGGTTGTGTGGCCACTTTATGAGTGGTTTCTTAGTGGTGGATTAGGTGAACTAATCCTATATTATTATTTCGTTAAGGGATAGTGATTAGGTTGTCTTAATTCATCGGATATGGTAGATTTTATATTGTAGTGGGATGTGAAGTGACTTTATGGTATTTCTATGAAGGGTCAGTTGTAGGGGCATGTACCAATAGTGATGGTTGTGTGAGGTCACTGCTAAAGTGGGACTTAGGGTATCATGCTTTGATTACTGAGTTGACCAGTTTCCTTATGTTCCGATACCTCGCAAAGTGGTTCAGTTTCTGCCATTGTTTTTTGGTGTTTGAGACTATGGGTATCTCAAATCCAACTCTTATTGTTAATATAATTGTTATGGATAGTTGTTTAGTATCTTTGTTCTTTCTTGAACTCATTTAGAGTTACATTTTTATTCCATATGTTAGTAGGTGTTCAGTTATCATTGATAGCACATTTGATTGTGGAGTTATTATTCTATGGTTAGAAAGAATGTTGATTACCAATGGGATTCAGTTGGGGGTTCTTCGTTTATTTATTCCACACCAACCGTATTATCCCGTAAAGAGTGGTATTTTAGTGTTTTGTGATAACTTTTAGAGGATTAAAGATTTTGATTGCTTCAGTTCTCTATTTGAACCATATCAGGAAATATGGAATCCTATCGGTTTAGTGTGGTAATTATTATGTAGATGTAGTTTGTTGTGGCAAAAGATAAATGGATTGAGTTAGGTTCATACCTTTGATAATTTATAAGGATCATGGGAGAGTTCATTTTACTTGTGGTTTGAAAAACTGAGAATAACAAAAATTATGTTTGGATATTTGTGGATAGTTTCGTCATGTCATCAACTTGGGAAATTTTTGTCAAAGCAATAGGTGCTTAGTG
>JBDJHY010230943.1:0-11025 GCA_039654485.1 Withania somnifera
TTCCTGCTTCTCTTTATACGTATGCTTTTTTTTTATCTCCATTGTATTTTACAGACATCTTTATACTACACTTACTTTAGTTTTATCATTCTGTACTTAGTGGTTCATTTGACACTACTAGATTTTGGGTAGATTATCTTATTCTTTAATACTTCCGCAAAGTATTAGTTTAATCTTGACTTTTGATATACTTCCGCATTTAATGTAGTAGTCTTCTGCTTCAGCTTTAGACTATGCGGTTTGGTTCTCCTACTGATAGTCTAGTAGGTGCCATCATGATCCACAAAATCGGGTTATGACAGTGGTGGTGGCCTTAATACATTCTAGTAAAGTGCAAGGATCTCAAATCTCGACCTCGTTAATGGGGTCAAAGTGCCTTAAGGGAACTTTGGCTCACTTTGCCCCTTGTTCATCCTATCAAAGACCTTCTTTCTAGGGATTCTGTCATCCCTATATTTCCTGTCTGACCTGTTCCCTTCCCGCTTCTACTTATTTGCCTCTTCTAATGTGACAAAGTTTCTTACCACTTTGAACAGCTCCTGCTCTATCTGCGGTGGATTCCTCCTCAGCTCGATGTAGAGGTAACTAGGTTGAAGTCCACTCAAGAAAGCCAAGATGACGAGTTGGTTAGTCTTGTGCTCTATGTGCAGGCTTTCTTCTATGAAGCACTCTAGATATGCATTTATGGTCTCGTTGCCTCTTTGCTTAATGTTTAGGAGGTTGGTCGAGTTCTTCACTACCTTTTTCTTTTGGTAGAAACAGGCGTAGAAAATCTCGACCAACTGGCGGAATGAGGTGATGTTGTTCGTTGGTAGGTCGTCAAACCAAATTCTGGATTTTTCCACCAGGAATTTAGGAAACACTCTACACATGTGCTTCCTGTTGCATTAGCAATTGACCATCTGGAATTTTAACAGGGTTAGAAAGTCACTGGGGTTAATGCTTCCATCATAAGGTCTGGAATTTTAACAGGGTTAGAAAGTCACTGGGGTTAATGCTTCCATCATAAGGTTTTATTCCTGGTGATTTGAAACCCTTAGGTAAGGGAGTGTTCATTATTTTCCTCGATTACATCCCCCGCCTCGTCGATTCCCTGAATTCTATCTAGTTTATTTTTGATAAAAATTTAGGAAGTTTTGCTGGGGCCGACTTCATCACTGTGATCTCAGAATGGCCTCCGATCTCTGTGAGGATAGCGATTTTGACGTCACTCCCCCAACTTCTCTTGCTTTTGTTTTTTGTGATGAGGATTTTCATCACTAGAACGGGAGTCGGTTGATTCTATTGAACTCTGAGGTAGTTACTCCTCCTGTTCTTCACCTCATCCCTGACTGAGTTGAGCTTCCCCATGGGATCTCACCTCAGGATGGTCATTGCTCCATTGCTGAAACAAAGCTAGGTGCTCTAGACGAATTTATCCCCGCAGTGAGCTGGACGTTTGTGATCGTCGAGTACTGGTCCTGTCATCGGCCAGTATGACGAGTAGGCACTGGGTTGCTTGTTCACTTCCTGGGCCTCTACCACCTCGGCTAGGACCGCTACGTGTCGTGTTCCTGCCACCACGACCTACTCCTTGTATGTTTTTGCTCCTTGTGTTAACTGTTTTTTCCTAAATTTTTTAGCCTATGATATATGAATAAGAATCTACAGCTATCGATCCCCATATACGGCGCCAATTGATGAGTCCCAAAAGACCACCAATAAATTCTTATTATAAAATCTACCTTACAGTAACTGGCGACAGCAATGGATTTGGAGTAAGTTCCTGCAAAACAAAGCCCAGGGTGGTCCCCGAGATAATTATCCGATGCTTAAGTTAGTAAAACTCTTGGGGAGAGAATATCAATGGTATATTGAGAGTAGTATTTTGAGCGTACCTTTGCCTTTTCACTGTATGAGCTTTTATAGCTGGTTCCAGTAACAGCCACATTAGTGGCACTATGAATGGGAAGTAATGCTCCCGTTAGTGGTTATTGCCACCTCTTTTGTAACTGTCATTGCCTCATTAGTGGGCATTGTAAATGGGGAGTAATAATCTCCTCAACGGTTGTTACCACTTTAATGGTAATTACTTTACCATTATTAATTATTCTGCTAATAGTAATTTAATTACTATTAAACCCTTGTTACTACCGTTATTATACAATCTTCTATGAAATTCAGCCAGAGATTGGCATCTTGGCGCATGTTCATGGTTTTTGTCATTGGAGCTTTGTCTGAGCTTGTCATATTTGATTGGTATGTGGTTGCTCTGATGTCATGAGTTTTATGGAGTTGTAGACTGTTTGAACGTAGAAGATGAAGGCAAATATGGTGAACAGATGTGTTTTTTTGGTTTGTTCCGGTGAGTTTGGGGTGGTGAATGACTGATGGAGGAGAGAATGATGTTGAAGCAGTTGTGACGCTCCGGTGTAAGCTTGTCGGAGAAGACAAAGATGGAGAAAGGAAAAAATAGTTTTGTGATATTTGTTTTTATTCAATTTAGAAATTTTCACCACCCCAAAAAATAGTGTAAAGTCAATGTAATGATTTTATTGAATATGTGAAATCTTAAATTATTAGTGGTTTTAAAAAATCATGGGTTATATAAAATAATGTGTCAAATGATATGGGATATATAAAATAATGTGCCAAAACAATGTATTTTAATTTATTTGTTGAAAAATATATCTTCTCCATTTTTATGAATTATATTCTAGAAATAAAAACATGAATAAATCATAAAAAGATATATTTAAAATCCTGTAAAAATATAATTTGAATAAAAGAGAAACTAAAATTAAAAAGAATTTATTTAATATCCAAATATAGTTGTAACAAAATTAAGAGTCAAAATTAATCAAAATAAAAATAAGTTGATAAAAATCTCAAAAATTTTATAAAATGAGGATAATCATCAATAATTTGTGTTAAACTTGGGAAGAGTGTATAAAAATTATATTTTGTGCAATTTAACGAAAAAAAATCTTTAAAATATTTATTTATTTTATAATAGATCGGGCTAAAATTGGGTGTCAATAATTGCCCCTCTTTGTTCGGAGAGGATGAAAGAGTCTTTGAACAAAGACTATGTGACGTGTAGCCAATTTTGAATTGGATTTAAACTATTGTCAAAAGTGCTCCACTATCTAGCTGCGAGTTGCTAAGGTGCAATTATGTTCCTAATTAAATGAAGTAACAGATAAATTTGTCTCATTGAAAGGAGAATGATCCAAATTGAACTTGCATGCCCTATTGGATGGGATGACTTCTAAAGTTGTCTCTTTGAAAGGAGGCCGAACCAATTTGAACTCGATTTGTTATATTAGATGGAATGGATTCCCAATTTATCTCTTTGAAAGGTAGATAACCCAATTTGAAGTTAATATGCCACATTGGAGGGGACGACTTCCATTTTATCACTTTGAAAGGTGGAGGACCCAATTTGACCCTGATATGTCATATTGGCCGGGATAGGTTCCCAATTTATCTTATTCAAAGTTGGATGACCCAATTTGTGCCCAGCATGCCATATAGGACGGGATGGATTCCCAATGTCTCGTTGAAAGGTGGAAGATCCAATTTGAACATGATATGTCATTTTGGATGGAATGACTCCCCATTTGTCTCATTGAAATGTGAACAACCCAATTTGACCTTGATATGTCATATTGAATGTGATGGCTACATATTTTGTCTCGTTAAAAGGCATATGACCCTTTTTAAAATTGATGTACCATATTGGACGGGTCCTATAGGGTGATGCAAAACTGTAAATGTGGAATAAAATGATAAAATAAAAGGGATAGATGGGATATGCGATTTGTAAACAAATCAAGCACCAATAGGCAAACTTAGTTATTTGAAAGCTAAACCCTCCTATTAAGAACTCAATAAGCAACAAATCAAAAAGAGAATTGACACAATGATGAAGATTAAAAGGCAAACAGAAGTAATGAGTGAATACCTCCTATTATAAAATCAAAGAAGCACATAATCTATACGAAAGACATAAAATAGAGAGATAGATTAAGAACGATAAATATAAAAATTCAACACTGTAATCACATAATTTACTAAGCACCTAACCTATCAAGTAGACCTCAAGAGGATGATACCCTAGAAATTACACTTATTGACACGACCTGATTTCTATGTTCATGAGGGCACCAACACCTCACCGAAGGAGAATCTCCCAAACAAAATGTAAAGCATGAATTATAGACCAAGTGCGGAAGATCTATGATAAATAAGGGATAGGGATAAGAAGAATTCTATAATAAGTCAAATAAAACCCCACAACCTGATACCCAAATATAATGAGCCACTAATACAAGAGTATAATGTCTAAAAATGGATATACAACATCCGTCTTGATACAATAACAGAAAATAGATGAATAGAAAGATAAAAGATCAACTCTGGAAGTTAGGAGTAGTCCTCTACCTCAACAACAGAATCAAGGTTAGATCATAAACCAACGCTAACCACTGGTACTAGGATCTGCACCAAAAAGATATAGAAGCATAGTATGAGTACCAAAATAAGGGGTACACAATAGGCTATACCGATTGGAATATATAAGAAATAAGAGCAGTAAATAGACAGATAAAGCAAACATATCACAAAAGTCAAAAAAGGATTCGCATACACATGAATCTAGCAAATAAGATAAAGACAAGTAATGTACCCTAGATACTAGCTATGACAAGGAAGATTCAAGCAAATAAGTAGAAGAATGTACCAAAACCATACTCAACTAATAAGAAATACAATAATTAATAAAAGTGGTGGTATATCGGTAACCTTAATTAAAAGGAGTGTGAAGAAGGTTAACTATAACAAGTATAATCACAAAGAGAGGCATGGTAAGAAATCATGAGATAAGCCCATCCATATACCACTTACCATACCAACATTATAACTTACCAATTAACTTTTTCCATAGTCAATCATTATCAATCTGAAACTTATTAACCACAGTATCACATCGTTATCCCATTCAGAGATAAGCCTCCTTCCCAAGTCTATCTCACAACTTATGGGGTAAACCCCACCTATTATGCTATGGACTCATGGAAGGAGTCCATAATACCTCATTACTGCCCACTTCATAAGTCGGATTACTGTAGGAAGGGTACATCCGAAAAAACCGAGAGTCCGACTCTGTGAGGTGGTTACTAACAAGAATAGCCAAGGTAATACAAGAATGATGCTCGTATAAAAATTAAGTAAATAAATAAATACACACACACAAGTATGAATATAGATCCTCTAGTACCCCATCTTACTGGAGAGTACAAACAGCAAACAGCATAGACAAATAAGGTATGCATAATCTGATGAAATAATAGTACAGCAAACTCATGCGCCTCACCCTAACCCTCTAGCCTGTTAGGTAGAACCACATGGAAGGCCTCAATCAGTATACCTCTACTCCCCCGTATACCCCTCCTCTGGTTACCCATAAGCCCAGATCAACAGGGTCCATGGAGAGCCGCAACTGCGTACAACAAACTTATGAAGTAAATCGTACTTACATAACATAGATAATAACTCTTAGGTGATATGAATATAACTTGAATAAATATAAGTTGTATTCAAATCTCTAACTGTTCTATATTCGTATCAATGAAAATAACCAAGTCCAGCCATGACTGAGACTATACTCGAAATAAGATCAATGTCTAGCTCATGATCGCGATTAATGATAGTAATAACTCAATATAGGAATTAATTCATTACTAATCCTTTTATCAATAAACTGGTTAATCAACTTGAGTTTTACTCATTTTAGGATTTTAATAATGACAAGGGTGCTCATACATCAAATATATTGATGAATTTTATAGGCCCTGCCAAAGCACAAATTCTACAGCAAATATATAAAACCAAGTCGAATATTCAGGACTCACAGATATTTTTCACAATCGACCATCCATGTTCTAGAGTCATGGAAAGACCACTCAGGGTCACATGCTAAATAAAATCGCAAATACAACAACAATAGCCAAGAAACAGATAGGGTCATGGTTTCCAACCTAGAAATCCTAACTCAATGATGTCTATCTATCATAATTATCTCCTATATAAGCCAGTATAAGATCATAAGCATAGCCTATCTATCGTCCAACGAAGCACTCACAAAAACAGGGTTGAAGAAAACCCTGACTACTCTAAATAAGAAAAATATGTGCAAAAGAGCTCCCACAATCATACAGCTATCAAAAATATAATATAGATATTAATATGAGTCTAACGATAGCCATAAATCTATAAAAATAGTTGGGGTCAATATATGGGTCAAAACGAGCCCATGGGCCTGTAAACTGAAAAGCTCGAAAATATCAAAATGTTCCCCACATCATAAGGAAACTATACCTAAAGTTTGTAGCTAAACAGCGCAAGAATGAGACTTCAAATCATGAAATAAAATTAAGAAACAAGCTTGAAAAGGGGGCATTTAGAGTAAAGTTGGATGAAATTCAAGTGAAAACATACAAAAAAATTGGACAATAATCCAAGAAATTCAGTTTCCAATGTCACCCACAAGCATATGAAAATATTGAAGTGTTTTAATAGAGGTTTTAAGCTTTAGAAGAAGAGAAAATATGGACAATGGTTGAAAATTCGGAGTTCAACTTTATATAGCTAGTGACAGACTTTAGTGCTAGCGGTGCTATGCAGTGAGATCGCTCTAAAGGACAAAAAACTCCTTTAGAGTTATCGATGCAGCATAGTGGGATCGCGCTAAGTCGTATGGAGGGGACACAGCACCATCGTTGCTACATAGTACAAACAATGTTAAAATGAGGGATTGGTAATTAGCACTAATGGAACCCTTAAGCACGATTGTGCCAGCAAGGAAGGCCAGGCTATCAGCGCCAGGGAGCGCGTTCGTGCTAAGATGAGAAAAACAAATTTGGCACAATATCTCTATCACACTACAATTGTGCTAAATGGTAAATTTTAGGAATTGGTCCAATCGCTCCCTTGACCACGATTGCACTGAACAAAGATTAGTTGCACTAGAAATTGAAAATCTACAATATTTTCAACGTAGAATTTTATTATCGGTAACCAAATGGAGCTTGATACACAATAAACCAAATATGCCAATTATACGGAAATGATATTTTAGACTCCACAGCGCAGAAGAAATTCTTATCCAAGATTATTTTGAAAAATTATTTCCCAAACTCAACATTTTCTATAATTCCAAACTTTCGAACCAGGTACTCGAAATGAGATCAATTGGTTCGAAACCCGAACAAACAACTCATCTAACCCAAACTCAATATTTTGGAGCTGATGGCACAGTCAGATTTTCAACATAAGGCTCCGATCACAAAATGACCACCTAAGTTCCACTTAAGCAACATAGAATACATAAAATAGCACAAACTCAAAACTAAAGCTTCTAAACTCAAACCAACAGTCCGTCTATTCTATATCCATGTTTTGGAGCTAAAGGAACTGTCAAAATTTAATTCTGAGATTGATTTTATAGAACATTGACTAAATTCAATGATTTCAACACTAAAGGCTCTAAAATAGGAAAACAAACATAAAAACCAAATGAATAACCTAGGAACTGAACCACCATTTTTGATAAGTCTCAAATGACTTATGGCCACTACTAGGAAGTTCTAGCATACAATAAAGAGAGAAATTACGAAAATGACTCGAAGGTTCATTACACTTATTAAAAAAATATTCAACATAGGCTTAAACTATGCTCACTATCCCACAAGAGATGTTCATAATTTGAAATTATTAAAACTTATAAATAAACCCTAATAGCTACTGTTTATAGTCTAAGATTTAGTATAATACATTATTGCTCCAAAGTGGCATAAATACTACGAGTAGCCTAAACTTCTAATAAAATCTACTTAAGCCCTCAAAGTAGTCCACTTTAGTGGTGGACGGCCTCCATGTTTCTTGGATCTTCTTTCTTATTTGATGTCTTTCCTTGCCCAAGAAACAATCCTTATGTGATATTGATCCTTTGAAGGTGAAAATTGAGCCTTCACCATTATCTATATTGTCCTTAGATCATTTGTGTCCTTCAACTCTTTGAACAAGCCTTCAAGCATGAGTGTGGCAAAGACAGCACCATCAGTATCTATATCGTTCTCCCTTTCTTGAAAAAGATTCTTCCTTGAGCCCAAATCAAGAAAATATATAGGGAAACAAAACCCAAAAAATTCCTCAAAGCTTGAGGTTAACACAAGGGTTAAGTTACAATAATATCACGCAAGAATTGGCAACCTCTCAAATCCCAACAAAGCTTTCCTTTTTATCATATTGAGAGAATCAAGATAAGGATCATAAAGGACTTGGTCACTCCACAAACATGATAAATATTCAATACCACCATAAATATCATCATCATATGCAAAAAATAGTATAGAAAAGGAACAAGATCATGGAACTCTCTCATTTCATTTCCTAAAGAAATTCCAATATTAAATGGAAAAATCACAATTGGAGCACATGGAGTAAGCAAGTTTCTTATAACATTCACATCACTTTCCCCTCCCAAACAATTTCCAAAATGAAGATTATGAAATTTAATCATATCAAAGATGATCAAAGAAGAAAAAGAGTGTGCACATAGAATCATATTTCCAAGAATGTGATAGAATAGAAGGGAAAGAGTACATACCTTGGGGTTGAGATTTTGAATATAAGTCTTAACAAGTAGTCATCAATATCATCCTCTCATCTCCCCACTTTCTCTTCTCCATAGGAACTAAGGCATCACATTCTTTCTTCTTGTGTTGCTTCTTCTCCTTCAAGGCATCCATATTTTGGTAGATTTCTCCAACTTGTGAAGGGGTCATGGGCTTAAGCATATACCTTTTATTATGCAAAAATACTAAATAGTTATTAGTCCTCACATGTCTTATGTATCATATTTACAAGGTATACCAAGCAAAATATGGCAGTCATGCATAGGTGCCATATCACACAAGATCCCATCATAGTAATCACCAATCTTGAAATTGGTCATACTTGTTTGTGTACCTTCACCTCTCCGTATTCATTTAATGATTGGAGTTTGTATGGATTAGCATGATTGGTGGTAGGAAGATTTAAGTACTCCACCAAGGTATTCCTATCCATTTTTGTGCAACTCCTACCATCAACAATGAGTAGACACACACTTCTTTTGATAACACATTTTTCATAGAACAAGTTCTCTCTTTGGCTTGGGTTTATCACGACCTAAAATATGAGTGTGATGGTACATGTCCTAACCACCTGGACAAGTAAACCTAACAACAACTCTAAAGGGTAAATGCAAAAAATAATGAGTCAGCAAGAAGAAAAGACGATATAAAATGAAATCCATATAATAAACCTCCCAAAACTTAGAGTCGTAGTGTACAAGTCGCTAAATAGATAAGTAAAAGTATCATACAATAAAGTTCTCAATGTCTCCAAATCCCAACGAAATATAAGTAAAGACATAAGATAGTGAAAGTACACGGTGCATGCCAGACAAGCAGATAGCTACCTCTAAATCTCTCGATAAACTACCCTGGACTGTGATTTGAGGAAAAATAAATCAATTTTCTCCAAACTCAAAATAGGAGTCAGTATCAAAAATAAATAATGAGTACTCAGCAAGTATCCCTAGTTGTCCTAAAAAAATCAAAAGGTCGAGTTTGTATTGACACGGTAGGAAATAAGGTTGGCACTACTACCCTGACAACCGGCCACACTCCTCCTATGATACTAAGCTGCAAAAAGTATCATAGCCAGATTATAAGACAAATATAGGGCTAGGGAATAACAATAATAAAAGTAACTACTTAGCAGAAAAAATAGTAAAATAATCTAGAATTAGAAAATGATACATCCCCACAAAGTCCCATGGACTATCATCATAATAAAGTATCAATATTGCCTCATAAGGCATCTCATCAATACTAACAAAATCAATACAATGCTTGTACCTCTGTTTCAGCCTATGCCAAGTGTAGGCCTCCCTAGTTGAGTTAACATACAACTCATGGGAAATTCTGACTAGTTGTATAATAAGCTCAAAAAGGGAGTCCATCGTTATTTATTTCGGTCCCCAATATGGACTCGTGGATAGGATTCTAAAAGGAATAGGCTAAGGTTAGGGAACTTTACACATGTCTACACCCATGTTAGTCCCTAACACACATGTCCATCCACGATTGGAAGGATATATCCGATGCTTCATAGAAATGGACTTGTAGGAAAGATTCTGAAATGTCTAGACCAATATCAATATTATACTCATAGCCAGTACATAATTATCTCATAAACCAATGTACAACCCAAGTATAATCAGTCTGTACCATCCTTTAGTACTTTAATTAGTCCGTATCACACAAGTCCATCCGCGATAGAAAGGGTACAACAATGCATCCAAGAAATGGACCTGTGGAAAGGATTCTAAATGGGTAAGAAAAGGTATGAGAATCATCTACTGAACTTGTCATGAGCCGAAAATAAGTTTTTATGGTGTCTAAATCTCACCTGAAAGACAAGCCTAACTTTGTCCCAAAACAAGTAGCGGTGGGCTAGTACCAAGAATAAAAAAGAAAAAGGAAAGGAAATAAAGAGAAAAAAATAGAAGTGGAACCTAAAAATACACAACTAAACTGACTCCATAGAACCTAGTATCATGGATAGAGAGCATTTATATACAGAAAGGTAAAAAATACAACCCACAATGGGGAAAACTACAAAATAGCTATCCAGACTCCAAGTGGAATAGTTGTACGGACAGAAAGAAGATCGGCCAACATAAACGTCAATTGCTCACCGTACCTCCTAAACAGCAGCAAGCTAGTCTGCACGATTGTGTCTGCGCTGATGACTTATAATAAGACCTACATTAGGAAAGGATCTAGAAGTGTATCATGAGTACCAAAAACAATGGATATCCAGTAGCATGAAAGGCCAATCAGGAAAAAGTAAGCAGAGGCAAGGTAAAGGATAACCAACAGTGAATAAGTCAGTGGCTATACCTGCTTCCCGGGCCGGTCCGGGTCAGTCCGG
>JBDJHY010230981.1:0-11024 GCA_039654485.1 Withania somnifera
GATATCTCTCAACCGAGTCGCCAGGGATCCGAACTGTCGGTCCCAGCAAGTCATAAATAACTTAGGGCAACTACTGAAATACTCTAAGATACAAGACAATGCGAGTTTTATCATAAATGACCTTAAGGGTCATTACATGTAAGTATGATTGTTTTGTTTATGTTAAGAGCCTTGATGATGGTTCTTTTATTTTTCTACTACTGTATGTTGACGATATGTTAATTGTTGTGAAAAATATGCATAATGTTTTTGGTCTGATAGCTTTATTGAGCCAGGAATTTGATATGAAAGACTTAGTGTTGTATAGAAAATTCTTGGAATGGAGATTCACAGAGACAGAGGCACCAAAAAAATATGGTTATCTCATCAAGGCTATGCTGAGAAAGTGTTAGACAGGTTTTGGATGGGAAATGTTAATCTAGTGAGCACTCCATATGCAAATCATTTTAAGCTTTCTACAGAACAGTGCCCTAAGACCGACAACAAAATTGAGGAGATGACAAAGGTTCCATATGGCAGTGTTATTGGCTGCTTAATGTATGCAATTGTATGTACTTGTTCTAATTTAACTCATATTGTTAGTGAAGTTTTCGAATACATGTCTAAACCAGGTAGAAAACATTGGGAAGCATTCAAGTGGATTTTAGGTATTTGAAGGGTACTGTAGGGCATGGAATTATTTTTGGTAGTCAGCATAATGATCCTTTGGTTGTAGGATATGTGGGTTTAGACTATGCAATTGATTTGGATGATATAAGGTTTACAACTGGGCATGTTTTTACTCTTGGTGGAGGGCCTTTATGTTGGAAATCAACTGGTCATTCTATTGTGGCATTGTCAACAATTGAAGGTGAATACATGGAAGTAGCTGCAAAAGAAGCTTTATGGCTTATTGGGCTAGTAAAGGAATTGGGTGTTCAACAAGGTGGTGTTCAGTTGCACTGTGATAGCCAAAGTGCTAGTCACTTTGCTAAAAATCAAGTGTATACTTCTAAAACTAAGCATATTAATGTGAGGTTTCACAAGATTAGAGAGTTGATTGCATCTGGTGAAATATTGGTACAGAAGGCTTATACTAGTGAGAATGCAACTGATATGTTGATAAATCCAATTACTGCTGAGAAGTTCGTGCATCGTGTGAACTTATTGAATGTTCGTAGTTGCTAGAGAAGCATGGTAGCCGAACCCACTTTGATGTGCAAGGAACTCCCTATATTTTATCTCCTAAGGGGCTTGATATTCGCCAAGGTGGAGATTTGTTAGGTATGTCATGACTCATGTCTAAGATGAGGGGACAGATGCTAGAGCGGAGTGACAACATCTGTCCATTATGGGGAGTCAGACCCTAGTTTGTGGGCCAATGCTATGTGGGCTTGAGGGTGCGGGGAAGAAGCTCCCGCGGTATGGTACATGTTATTTTTGATAAATTTTACCTAGGGTTACTTATATGTATGTTCTATACTTGTAACCTAAAAAACATATAGTAATAAGAATCTCAGCTGCTCATAGCTCCCGAGGACGTAGGCAAATTGCCGAACCTTGTTAAATCTTGTGTTCTTTACTTTTTGTTAAATCTTGTGTTCTTTACTTTTTGTTAAATCCTGTGTTTATTAGCCTGACCATCAACAATAATGAAGAATTAGAAGCTATTATGGTGAAGATGCGATCATATATCAAGCTTTGAGGTCAGACCTCACATCACAAAAAGGATGCAGTAGTTAAGAAAAACTACAGGTTAATGCAATGTATGGATATGACTGTATTTCAATTATGCGATAAAAAACCAGTGTGTAAATGTTAGGTAGAATCAATACTATGAAAGAGGGAGATGCCCGAAAAAAATGTGGCATCAATCTCAGTTTTAGTCCACTATAAGGCGAGCGATTAGGGAAAAGGAATAGCCTGAGGCATTGTGTGATGCATAATTTATGATTACAATGCCGTTTGAGGCGTCATAAATGGAGACATGGGAATTTTATCGTATTTATTTACTATTTTTAAGAGATACTATAAAGATTTTTCCTATAATTTTTATTTTACTATCGAAGTCTTAACTTTTTGAATAAATTCTGAGAGAAAAATAGGAATTATTATCGCGTGTATTCTTCATGATTTATATAAGAACACTATTGTAAGCTCTCTTGATTATTGCACAACTCACTTCTTAGAAAGTATGATTTCTTCATTATTTTTAGGTTTTGCAGCACTAGTTATGTGTAACGAAATCCTATAATGGGAACTAAGATAGGGTAATGATAATAGGTCTACCAAACTAGTAATTTATGAGGGATTTTTCACATGTATTACAATTATTGTGAATTAAATTCTTTTAAGTAGTTGCAAATATTAAGAACTCACATATATTTTACCCTTGCTTAACAACGGAGGTTAAGATTGGGTAAAGAGATTAGCAGGAAATTTGATGCTATCAACCCTTATCTAATACTTGTATTTTTATAATATAGTCATCCCAAAACCCATGAAGTGGTTACTAAGAAAACACTGAAATGTCAGAAGGATTTAGGGTGACATTCCTTTAATTGAGTTGGGAGACTTTAGAGAATACTAAATACGTTTGTTTTGCATGTGAATACCTGAGTATATTACATCAAAAGGTAGATTTTTTGAAGTTATGATGTCTTAGAGAAGACAGTCGTAGTATTTTCTCATTCTTGATAAGAATCACTAACATTAACAATATCAAACTATTAAAACATTTACATTTTTTAAAGTTCCCTTTCTATTAACCCCATAGAGATTCAAGTACCGGCTAGAATATTCACTACTGTGTATTTTTCACCGTATTTCCAATGAAATTTAACCCCAACATTATTGGGTTCTACGTTTCACCAATGAATTCTTTATATCTTTTTGAAGGTGAAAATATGATTACCAACTCATCATTTAGTGTAAATTTTACTTGTAGTTAGTATTTCTTATATCACTCTTTTTATTGTTTCTTTTTATACATGCATGATAGATTAGAAAATACGGAACTTAATATTACGGAACTATCTAGGCAACTGAAAAACTGCAACTACAAAGTAGAATCTCCATTATGGCACCTACCACATGCGAGGAACTTGCCTCCACCAGACGTAATATGCCTTTAGAAAAGGATATTAATTTTTACCAACCAGCTTCACAGGTGCTATTGTATTGCCTCCACTCAGTGGAAATGCTAAGTTTTACATCAGTAGTATTATGATACATCTATTGAGTATGAAAATGTTGTTTGGGGGCCTGACACATAAGGACCAGAATCAACATCTCAAGAATTTCACCTAGATCTGTAAGGCGTACAAGTTACCAGGTGTGTCATAAGAGGCTATTAGTCTTAGGCTTTTCTTCTTCTTTTTAATGAGGAAAGACATTACTTGGTTCGTTGAATTGCTAAATGAATCTATCACTAACTGGATTAAGCTCCGATATGTATTTTTAGAGAGGGTTTTCCTACCATCTCAAATGATCCAACTACTTGATTAGGTTAACAATTTTTGACATTTACAATCTTACATAAGTATTGGTTAAAATCTAAGAAAAAGATTAAGAAATTCCTTAACCAGAGGTTGCCTTATGAAGTTCTTCTACATGTCTTGTATAAATAATTTAATGGATTGAAAAAGCTATGGTGAAAAACATTGTTGAAGGTTATTTGAGGGACCACTCCTTTTAAATATCCCATAAACTCTTGGATAAAATGACCTAAACCACGAGAGCATGACATATGAGTAGTCAGAAGCTGATAGTGGTAATCAGCACAAAGGGCTATCTATGAATCAACTTAATAATGAAGAGCAGTGTGATCAATACATGGAACACTTAAGAACTAAAATGGAATTGATCACCAAACATTTTATGAGAGTGAGATTATTGAAAGGTTAATGCAGTTAAAACCAGGAAAAGGCACCTCACAGTAATGATTCGTACTTTGATTATAAAGAGAAATTTTTTTGTCAACAATCAGACAGAGGGTTCTCGATCCAACTTTCAAGGTTCTAAGTAAGATTCTTAAAGGCACGGTTAGAGGATCCAAGGTAAGACCAAGGACTGGGAGAAAAATCATGAATAGTCTGTTTGGCGTGATCGAGACTAAGGTAAATGGAGAGAAAGAGATTAGGTCTAGGGAAATAACCATAGTAGTGCTTATGTATCACCCATAGGAAATAAAAATTCTTAGATCAGCCATCAGTCAGTGACCCATCTAGTAGGTACTAGCGAAGGTGCTATAAAAAGTTGAGTCCATGGATTCGGGTATTGAAGACATTCAGATTGATAGATACAGTACGAACTAGTTAATAAATTAATATTCTACTTTAATAAAGCATATTGAGAAACAAATGAGCCAAATTTTAGTAGCTTCAATTATAAATAAAAGATTACCTTGCGAAGCAACACCATGCCAAATCTAAAAATAATAAAGGTAACACAGTTACTACATCTATCACTGCAAGGAGTAGATGAATAATGGGGAATGAAGATGGGGTGGAATTGATGATCGAAAATATGAGGCTGCTGCAGGTTAATGGATATTGGTTATGGAGAAAGAGTACAAATATAAAATTAACTAATGGTGACAAGCCGATATATGTTGATGATGATTATAATGTAGTAGGTAAATCTCTGAGTAATGTGGAGGAGAACTTCAAGGATAATAAAAATGAAAAAGAGGTGCCAACGGTGTTGAAGCCCTTTCCACAGCCACCCCCTTCGTTTTCTTAGAGGTAGAAAAAGAAGGTTGAGATGGGAAGTTCATTAAGTTCATAAAAATGTTAAAATAATTGTATGTCAAGTTAATGTTTTAGAGAAAAATGGCTATTCAAAGTTCATGAAGGACTTGGTCATAAAGAAGAGCACTGTGAGTTTTGAGTAAGAGGATAATATGCACCATCGTAGTGCTGTTGTCTTAAATTAGATGGCACAGACGAAAATAGATCTAGGTGCATTCAGTATCCCCCATGAAAATTGGGACTTATCATTTTTTCAAAGCATTATGTTACTTTGGCGCAAGCATTAACTTGAAGCCTCCTTCCATATTTTAGAACTTCGGTTTTTGGACACCGAGCCCAACAACTATGCATTTGCCAATGAAAAAAACTATAAAGAGGCATGTTGGTATTGTCTATTTGTTAGTAAAGGTTAAAGACTTAATATTTCCGACATATTTACTGATATTAGATTGTAAAGTTAATTTGAATTCCCATTATATTGGGAAGGCCATTATAGCAAAGACCATTATGGAAACTAGGAGAGTGTTAGTAGGAATTGAGAGAGGAGAGCTCAAATTCAGACTTGATGATGTGCAAGTTCATAAAAAAACCATGATATATGAGTGTCATTGATGTGATTGAAACCACTGAAGATGTGGTAGATGTGGCAGTTGAGAAGAAGTACATAGTTGATACCTTAGCAGTCATGACCATTAATTTTGACCCGGGGACATTAAAGACTATGCAGCGACCATGAATATAGTGGTAGGTAAGGAACTTACATATTTTTCCCTAAAAGTTTTGACGTTGATTAGAACAATAGATAGATCCCACCTGCTAAACCATCAATTAAAGAGACTTTGATTTGGAGTTGAAGTCTCTTCCTGTTCATTTAAGGATGCATTTTTTGGAGAAAATAAAACTTAACCTATGATTATCTCTGCAGAGATGGTCGATTGGATAGTTGAAGACTTGATACTAAGAACGTACAATAGAGCCATAGATTGGTCCATGGAAGACATAATTTAGAAACCTTTGAGCATATGTACCCATAGGATTTAGTTAAAAGAAGATTATATCCCCAGCATGGAGTACCATATATGTTTGAATCCACCAATGGAAAAGGCGATCAAAAAGGAGATTGTAAGATGGGTAGATGCAGCGATGGTTTAGTCTATCTCCAATAGTACTTGGGTTAGCTCCCTATAATATGTACCAAAGAAATGAGGGATAACTGTAGTACCTAATGAGAAAAATGGGTTAATTGCAATGAGAACTATCATAGGTTGGAGAGCGTGTACGAACTACCCAATTAAATCACTAGACTAAAAGGATATTTTTTAATGCATTTTATGACATACTTCTAAGTAGAGGTTGGTATTGTTTTTTGGAAGAATACTCCAACTACAACCAGATTTCTATTACTGTTAAAGATGATTAAAAGAACACCTTTACATGTACATATGGGATATTTTCCTATAAAAAGGATGTTGTTTAGTTTATTCAATGTTCCGGTCATATTCCAAAGATGCATTATGGTGATATTCTCTGACTTAAAGATATTTATGGATGCTTTTTCAATTCCAGGGGATTAGATTAAGGATTGTCTAGCCAATTTGGCTCTTTTGTTGAAGCGTTATTAGGAGGATAATCTAGTACTGAACTAGGAGAAGTGACATTTCATTATAAAAAGGAAATCATACTTGGGCACAAGATTTCAGAGAAAGGTATTGAGGTAAATAAATAAATGATAGAAGTCATATCTAGGCTACCTTGTACTATTTCGGTCGAAAGTGTTTGTAGTTTCCTTAGTCATGCTAGTTTCTACTGAAGATTTTTAAGAGATTTCAAAGATTGATAACCCTTTATGCAACTTGATAGAGAGAGAGACAAAAATTTTATTTAATAAGGCATGTATTTAGACAGTTGAACTCCTAAAGGTGAAGCTTACTTCAACTTATACTATTTTTGCATTTGATTGGTCAAATTTATTTAAAGTGATATATGACATACATCAGGTGGTATTAGGTGTTGTTCTTTTTCAAAGACATGAAAGTATCCTATTTATTATGCCAATAAGGCATTGAATAGTGGATAAAACATTATACTATTACTTAACAAGATTTATTGGTTGGTTTATATGACTTTGAGAAGTTTTAAGCCTATATATTAGAAAAATAATTGATTTTTCCTACAGATCATACAACCATTTAATACTCAATGGTCAAGAAAGATGCTAAGACACATTTGATTTAAAAGGTATTCTTATTGTAGGGATTTGACTTTAAAGCAAAGGACCAAAAAATAAGTGAGAACCAGGTTGTAGACCATTTGTCATGGTTTAAGAGATAAAAGTTCAAAGTATCAGTCAGTGACTAATAAAGCCTTCCCTAGTGAACAGGTACTTGCAGCTTCTCATAACTTAGTCTCTTGGTTTGTAGATTTTTCTAGCTTCCTTATGAGAAACATGATGTTGGATGACCTAAACTTCCACTAGAATGGCTAGCCTAGGATTTTGAAGAAGTCCCGTGACTATATCAAGGCATATGACCTGTGCCAACGTCATAAAGGAATATCGAGAAAGCATGAGTTACCATTAACTCTAATTCTGGAGGTTGAACTTTCTAATATGTTGGGATTGACTATATGGTCCCCTTTGTGAGTTTGTATGGTCAGAACTACAAACTAGTAGCATTTGAATACATTTCAAAGTGGGTGGAAGCCATAACGCTTTCTAATAATAAAGGCAAGAGAATGACTACATTTCTGAAAAAGAATATCTTTTCCAGGTTTGGTATTCCACTAGAAATAATTTGTTATGGGGGTCTTATTTATGTAATTATTTGTTTAGTGCATTATTGTCCTAGTATGGTATTAAACACAAGTTTGACACACCTTACCATCCTCAAACCAGCGCTCAATATGAGGTCTCCAACTGAGAGATCAAGACAATCCTAGCCAAGACTGTCAATGCAAATATAATAAATTATATTCGAAAGTTAGATGATGCTATCAAGGCTTATTAAAAGATTTTAAGAAACCAATTGGGTGTCACTATAAAAATTAGTGCTTGTAAAAGTGTGTCATTTGTCGATATAACTAGAGCATAAGGAACTATAGGCATTGAAGAAGTTAAACCTCAATTGCAATGAAGAAGCAAATCTATGGCTGGAATAAATGAGCAAAATGGATGATTTTAGGTTGAGAACACATGAAAGTGAAACTATTTTACAAATAGAGGATGAAGTTCTATAGAGAGAATAAAATTTTACAAAGAGAGATAGGTTATGGATACTTGTTCTTCTTTTCCAACTCCAGGAGTCTCCTGTTTCCAGGAAAGCTGAAATCAAAGTGGTCTAGATTGTTTAAGGTCACACAAGTATTAAATTATGTTGCTATTTAACTTGAGTACCATGATAGTAAAAGGCTTAAGGAAAATGGGTAGAATGTTAAGAACTATCTTGGACCTACTGACAAAGTTAAGTGGATGAAGATGGTCAATCTCGGTGAATTTTAAATATTTAAGGTAATTGAATTGTTCCACAATGTTAAGTTTTACTTGAGAGGCCACCTAAATATTCATTCTTTTAAGTTTTCCTAATAATTTTTCAGTGTGCAGGTAAACTTTAATAAATAAAAAAAATAGAAATAAAAAAGATCGAGTTGGTGTTTTTGGGAACCGCCTCAATGTTACTCGATCATAATCAAGCACCATATTTCTAATCTAGTAAACCATATAAAACATAGGTAATGCGATATAATATTGCATTTGTCAACACAGTATATGGAACTGCAAATTTCGTACATAAGAAGTAGGAATTGAATTATAGAGGCATATAGAGTAAATTTTTTGTATAGAGAACATCCATGCAAGATCAAATAGGCATCATATTCTCTAGAAAAAACAATCAATGATTTTTAAGCATATGGATGGAAGATCTGGTTGCTATATTTATTTGCAACCTCTAATGGATTATACTCCCATTGAATCCTCTGTCTAGGTAAGTTAGGATAGAAGGGTAAGGATGCGATATTTCGACCATCTCATATAGTCGCTTACCTCACTGCAACAGTATAATGGTGGCTTCTAACATACTTATTTCTTTACATTTCACTTTTACTTTGAATTTTTCTTTTCACTTTTTCACTTTACTCTTTTTAACTCTCAGCATTCATAAAAGACCTATATAATACATCTATCTGAATCTTGTACCAACATCAAGGTTCATGTGCCTCTTTATCTTCCACCCTCAACTCCACGTCTCACTAGTAGTCTTACTCTCTCGTCTCAAAAATTGCGTTTGTAAATCAATAAGTGGCTTTATTAATATTGTTATTGAATAGAATAGATCTTACTTATCTAAGAATGATGGAACAAGTTCAATTAAGGGTTGTATAGATTTATGATTTTGGGGACCCATGGGGGTTCTAAATTCAATAATGGAGGGTTTGAATTTTAAATTAGGAAAATAGAGTCAAAGTTCAAAATTGAATTATATGGGGTGCTCCTCTTAGTGTAAAATTCATTTGGGTAGTACAGACATGTGTTAATGGGGTTGAGACAGGCTAGCTCTAAGGTTTAGAGCTTGAATTTAGGAATCAAGGGAAAATTTCGGTGAGGAAGATGAATTGGTCAAGTTGACACGTTAAAACTCCATAATGGGATTTCAAATTCCATTACATCATTGAGTTAGAGCCTTATTTAGATAAAGTGAATTCATAGTGACATTTTGCGACCATATAACACTTCTAAAACATTGCATATGGCCCCGCATCTCCAAGGTACTATTCTTGAGCTTGAGCATGAGTTTATAGTTCTTTGTTGTGTCCATATCTACTATTATAGGTCCACATCTTACTCACATGTCTATACCAGAAAGGCGCCTAAATTGATTGAGTTTGTAAAATCAGTTTGTAATTGCATAACATATTTTGTGCCACTCCAAATTGTGATTCTGATGCCATATACTCCTGTTGTGACTCCATTTGTATTGTGTTATCAACAGGGATGTAATACATATTCCCATACTAACCCTATCACCATGGTATGTTTTGTGATTATTTTATAGGAATGGGCCCAGGCAGAAAGACCTTTTTAAGAAACAAGTGTCAAAGGGAATGGATCAAACACTCCCTATATTATGGGAAAGAAAGCATTTTCTGGTCCCCCCTGAGCCGGGGGTGCTTATGGGGGGGGGTGTGCCACGACGAAACAAGGGAATGATAGAAAAGCCTAACAATATAAAGTGTGGGAAAAAACAAGATGTGAGGGAGGTTAATACCCCCATAGTCCCTACCACTTACACCACTGACCCAATAAAAAGTAGAATGTCACTTGAACTCTTGGAAAGGAAAAGGAAGGAGGATATAGTCTGATTTCATAATAAGAAAGTGAAGGGAATGTAAGTGTAATGACCCTCATGGTTATATATGATAAATACGCGACGTCTTACATCTTAGAGCATTTCAACAGTTACCCCAAGTCAATTATGACTTGCTGGGACCGATAGTCCGGATCCCTGGAAACTCAGTCAAGAAATATCTGAAATTCCCTATTTTAGAGCCTTAAACTAAGTACTTGTTAACTAAAGTCAACTTTCCTTAAGTTTATGTTTTGGAGGATTCGTTTGCAAGTTATGCGAAATTGTGGAATTTATTTAAGTTTTAGCCTAAAGTGAACCTTGAGTGGTGATTCGATGTTTGGAGTGTCAGATTTGAATTCTAACACTTCCAGCAGCTCCGGAATGATGAATTTAGGCTAGGTAAGGTGTTGGTTTAATTTTCGTGCATATCGTTATAAATTCGAGGTGTTGGCGGAGAAATATGCCATTAGGCCCTTTTGGTTTGAGGGATAATCTTGAGTAACTTACCTAATATGCCATTTTTTCGATTCTATTGAGTCCGAAATATGTTTTCCACTTAAAAAACATATAAGGTTTGTCAAATTTGGACTCCGTCTCAATCTCGAGACCCCATTTTAGTTTTCTAAAAAATCTGCAGCCTAAGTGTCCATCACGACAAGATGCACGACGTGCTACTTATTGTGAAGGCTCATTGTTTTACCTGGAAGTCTATCATGATAAAGAGTACGACGTGATTCTTATCGTGATCCGTTAATTCTATTTCGAAAATCAGTATTTAACCCCCAAATTCTTCTATTCAACAAAACATTTCGTCCCACCCATTTTTGGAGCTCAAAACTCTCCACAAACTTGATTCAAAGGCCAAGGAAGAGATTATCAATCTTCTTCGTCATATATATACGTAATTGGTATGTTTTTTCTTCCTTTTTCCTTCTTCCTTTCCTTCTTCTTC
>JBDJHY010230991.1:0-11024 GCA_039654485.1 Withania somnifera
AGTGCGAGGGGTGAGGAGTTTTCTTAGGTACACTGGGTTCTATAGGATATTCATCCATGATTTCTCAAAGATCTCTCGACCTTTGTGTATATTGCTAGAAAAAGATGCAAAATTTGAATTCTCTGCTGAATGTTTGAAAGACTTTAACCATTTGAACAAGCCTTTGACTAAGGATCATATTCTTGTTACTCCCGACTGGAGCTGTATTTTGAATTAATATATGATGCGAGTGATATACCGTCGGTGCAGTACTGGGATAGAGAAAGGATAAGATTTTTCGCTCCATATATTATGCTAGCAAATCTCTGGATGCCGTGCAGGCTAACTATACTGTCACTGAGAAGGAGATGCTAGCACTGATTTATGTGTTTGATAAATTTAGGGCCTACCTACCTAGTAGGAACTAAAGTAATAGTGTATACCGATCATGCACGGCTCGGTAATTTTTCAATAAGAAGGATGCAAAACCATGGTTGATTAGGTTGATCCTTTTGCTTCAAGAAGTTGATCTTAAGATTTGTTATCATAAAGGTTATGAAAATCTGGTGGCTGATCACCTGTCCCAGTTGGATAATCATGCGCATATTGAGGAATAGAGGCAAATTAGAGAAGAATTTTCGGGATGAACAACGGATAAAATTATCAATGTAACATCATCCATGTTATGTGGATATAGTAAATGTATTGGTAAGTGGTGTTTTTCCACCCAAAGCCATAAGTCAGTAGAAGAAGCAACTGAGTCATGATTGTAAGTTTTATTTGACAGATAAACCATTCCTGTATAAGCAAGGCCTAGATCATCTTATTAGGAGGTGTGTGAAAGAGTGTGATACATACAATATTCTTACCAAATACCATGCTTCGCCTTATGGGGGAATCATGGAGAGGAATGCACTGTACATAAGGTACTGTAGTTAGGTTTCTTCTAGCCGTCATTATTTACGGATGCTAATGTATTTGTAAAGAAGTATGACCAATGTCAAAGGACGGGGTGTATCTCCAAACTTCATAAGATGTAATTTGAAAAAAATATCTTTGAGATTAGGATCTTTGACGTTTGGGGTATTGATTTTATGGGGCCCTTTTCTCCATCACATAGGAAAAAGTACATTCTCGTAGAAATAGACTACATATCAAAATGGGTGGAAGCAACTGCACTACCCACAAATGATGTGAGAGTAGTACTCAAGTTCATAAAGAAATAGATCTTCAAAAGATTTAGCACTCCATAGGTGATGATTAGTGATGGGGGTTGCATTTTAGGAATGCTTGGTTTAAAGGTTTGTTGTGCAAGTATGGGGTGACACACATGGTAGCCACTGCCTATACCCCCAAACTAGTAAGCAAGTGTAGGTATCGAATAGCGATATCAAATAAATTCTCCAAAAAATAGTTAACGCATAGAGGAAGGATTGGCATGAGAAGCTCGATGATACCCTTTGGGCATACAGAACAGCGTATAAAACTCCTATTAGTACTTCACCTTATCGGTTGGTCTTTGGAAAAATATGTCACCTACCCTTTTAATTGGAGCATCGCGCGTATTAGGCTATCAAGAAGTTAGACTTTGACTTCAAGGAAGCCACTGAAAAGGGGATGTTGCAGCTACATGAGCTTGAGGAGTTCAGACTCAACGCTTATGAAAATGTCAAACTTTAGAAGGAGAAAACTAAAAAAATGGCATGATAAGCAATTGGTTGAAAGATCCTTTGAGTTGGGATAATAAGTATTTCTTTTCAATTCACGGTTATTGTTATTTCTAGGAAAATTATGCTCTAAATAGACGGGGTTGTTCAAAGTTGTGAGTGTTACAAAGCATGGAGCTATTGAGCTTCAAGATTACAAGTTGGACCTAACTTTTTTGGTTAACGATCAAAGGTTCAAGCACTATTGACCCAATGTTGATCATGGGATGACATCCATCGATATGGTGGATGCGTGAGATTAAGTAGGTCGTTCCATGATGTTAAATAAGGCGCTACACAGGAGGCAACCCATGATTTGTAAGTAATTTTAGCTTTGTTTTTTTGTGTTGTTTAATTATTTTTCTGATGTTTGTTAGGTACATAAAGATATGGAAGCCAAAAGGTAAGTTGTGGGATAGAAATTTTGCTAAAAAAAAAGTATCAATCGATCACGATGGCTATCATGTCATGATGCATATTATGATCATCCACTGGAAGGCTAGAGTTCCACCACGATGAGCATTAGGATATGATGCTTATCATGGTGAGACTCTGGATACTCAGAGTCCATCACAATAGGCATCACGATGTAATGCTTATCATGGTGAGACTGTGGATACTTAGAGTTCTATCATGATGGGCATCACAATGTGATGCTTATCATGATAATACTCTGAATGATGGGTTGGCTATCACAATAGGCATCAGGATATGATGCGTATTGTGATGAGACACTGGTTAGCATTATACTATATTATGATACATATCATGTTGTGATGGAGTGTTTTTGGGTTTAAAAAATTGTTAACACCCAATGGATCTACCGTACCTGGATGGATTTTATTCAAATATCCCCAACCCTAATTCCCCAAACACTCTAAAACAGTTGTCTCTTTTTGTTTTATCTCAAAAACATTCTAACTCTTTCCCTCTTCTCCCCTCATCCACTTCCATTACCTCTCAAGGGTCAAGAATATGAGACATTGCCTCCGAAATCAACAAAACCAGCTCACTCACGGAAAGTTTCCATGGTTGGCTCAAGTTCTACTCGTCCAAGATCTAATGAGCTTGTAGTGCTACTGCTGAGGAGCCACCTATTGTGGTACCTCCCAAAGTGAAACATCATCATTTTGGTATTACTTTTATAGCATATTTGAGAAAAACCTGGTACTGATAAATATCTATATCCCAGTATCTCCTTGTTGAGAGGATTGAGATTCTACCACACAAATTTCATACTATTTCTGTTATCTCCTTTCCATGTTGCCTTCACTCTAGGTAGGAATTCTGGATTGACAGGGCTAGTTTAGCTACAGAGCTACCACTAATATTCACCCAGGTTCGCCAGCTAGGCTAGGATTTCATCTTCGAGGACCAAGGCATATATAATATCGACTTGGTCCGAGAATTCTATGCCAATTGGAATTCGAAGAAGACAGATGAGGTAAAGGTGAGAGGGCACACTTTTTGGGTAATGGTTGCCTTTTTCAACAATCTATTTAGCACTAATAATAAGGAAAATATGATATTTTTATATGAATTATGAAGGCACACACCATATCAGCAGATTCATCACACCTTATGTGGTGTAAACTCATAAGCCTGATGGATTCGAGATGCTCAAGGGCATCACTCTACCCTTTCATTCTCTCATTTTAACAAGGAAGCCTGTTGTTGGTTGAAGACTTCAAACCATTTCCTTATGTAGATTAATTATAACACTACTGTGATTCGAATTAGAGTATGCCTTATCTACGCACTGATGACAGGCATGGAAATTAATATCAGTAGGGTAATTCAAGTGTAATAAATAAGGCATGATATAGCCGGCGATAGAGGTATCATTTTAGGAGCATTATCACACAGTTTCTGCATGGTCTAGAGGTTGAAAAAGATCCGCAGATGCCATCCATCCTCCGCTTGCTAAAGTTGTGGACGTTGCAAAGAGTAAGGTCGTAGTTGATGGTGTCTGGGGGTAGAAATTGACATATCTGTTGCGCAACTCCATGTATGAGAGCTATTTGATTTCATGTATGGAAACGAAATGCTGAGGATTCGGATCATTAATATGCCTAAAATGAAAGAAGAGATAAATATCATGCACCTGTAGTACCCACTGAATAATCATGCTCACACAATATATAGGACTGGGCCTGCTTTTGTAGAGCCCATCGATGATAATATCCTCACTGAGGATGAATATACACAGGGGGATTCTGATGCTTAGTATGAGAGTGAAGATGAGGAGGGCAATGTTGTGGGGGATGTTGATCCGACGGGTGAGGACAAAATCTTTCACATCTCCAACCCGGAAGACCTTGACAACTGACCAGGGAGTTTTATAGCCTTTATCTTTTATTATATTTTGTGCACTGACAATGCTTGATTTTTAAGTGTGGGGTGGGAGCTATAAATAAATTTCCTTGATAGGTTGATTATAGGTTGTGCTGATGGTATGATGTGGGTTGTTTAAATTCAATCTTTTTTATGTTGTAATTTTTATTTTGGTTGGTTATGTACTTTTTAGTTTCTAGTTATGTACTTTTTAATTTTGTTGTCTATGTAATTTTTATTTTTAATTTTTGTACTTTAATTTTTTAAGTTAATTTTCATTATTATATTTTCTTTTGGGTTCCTTAGTTTTTCTTGTTGGCTCTTTTCAAAGGATAGTCCCCTTGATCCGGAATAGGTAGTTATTTGTGTTTATTTTATTTTCTTTTTTGTCATAGAATAAAGGTGTTTTTCCAAGGATGTATGGATGATGACCGTCTTAAGAAAAATTAGTCGTAGATAGGAATAAAATAGGTGGACCCTACAATGATTGTAAACACTTAGTACATTAGATAGTGTCCCTAACTTTGGAAAAAAATATAGCTTCAAACTACAACCAAGAGCAATGAGTAGGTTAATGGGAGAGATATTAACTGATATAACTCTTAACATTAACGGGACTGTATCTTAATAATGAAATATCATTCAATTTGTACTGATTTGGGACTTAAAATTTGTGTAATGCTAGTCAGACCAATGTGCCAAGTAAGGAGAGATTTTTACATCTTCCATGTTTTTTATCTTAGTCTAGAACTTGCCCTGCATGTTATTGAAGCGTAATAAAAAGTATTGTTTTGACTAAAAAATAATATAGGTCGTTGTTGATATGTTTTGTAAAATTTTAACCTATTCAGATATAGTATCACTCGTCAGCCCTTGAGCCTATTGCCTATTCTTTGGTAGTCATAATTTTGCCTTAATCCTATTTATTAAATCCCTGTTTTTGCACCCTGCTTCGTTTAGCACTAGTACAGACGTGGTGATTGGAGTTGTAAATATTAATAATGGAAAAAGGATAAAGAGGGGTACCATTCAGTGTAATCTAGTGAGGAGACCTTTGTTAATAGAGTGCCTACATGCCAAGAAAAAGCACTTAGAAAAAATGATAAGAAAACCAAAGAAAAAGAGAAAGTGTTCAAAATAAAATTACGTAAGGCATTCTTGAAAAAATTGATTTGGTTAGTGAGAAAAAGATTTGATAAAGTTTAAGAAGAAAAAAATAAAGTAAAGGATTAATGGTTGTTGGGAGTAAAAAGTGTAAAGTCCTTAGGGAAGTTTTAGTCACTATTATATAGTTTTCCTACCCATCCCTTATCCTATATTACAACCTATTAAAGTACTATTTTATTCTAGTCAAGCATGCTTAATTAGTGGAGATGTACATATTGAGAAAGAATATAGTACTTTATGCATCCATGCGAATTCTTTGTGAGTGTGAGAGTTGGGAATAATTACTAAAAAGTCCTTAAATAACATTTAATCTATGAATTGAGATGAGTGTGGACTATTCTATCTTGTGAGGGCACACTTGAGGAGTTATGGTGTACACAATTGGTTTGTTTCATTTAAGTGTCAAGTTGGCTAACAAAACAAAATTGTGTTGAGTAATGTGTTAGTGTATATTCTTTGAATAGGAATCTATTTTGTTGATGTTTGGTTAATGGTTTGAAGTGTGTAAGTTTCCAACTACATTGTTAGGACATAATTGATGTATCATGTGAACTCGGTCATTGATGTATAGGTTGGTTTTGTATGTGTAAGTAATTGTTCGAGGACGAACAAAAGTCTAAGTATGGGGTGGTGATCTTAGGCATATTTATATGCCTTAATTCCATTAAAGTCCCATATTTTGACTTGGTTTTGAGAATAATTACGTGCTTTTTGAGTATCTTATTATCAAATGTGTGTGTAGCATTATTAACCCATATGATTAACCTATTTAAGGTATATTTCGAGCCTTATGGAAGGTAGATCAAGCAGAAGAGAAAGACGAAATGAGAAGGGAGGAAATGCAGGAAACTTGGCCCTATCACGATAGGGATCATGAAGTGATGGCTTTCCCATCACGATTGGATCACATTGTGATCACTTGTTTAGCCAGGCTAGAATTGGTTTTAACTTTTAGAATAAGTTGGGGCAAAAGATTATTTTGCTTGGGCGTCTATATAACCTTGAAGGAGAGGTTTTAGGGGTAGTATAGAACTTGGGAGAGAAAACATCAAGTGGATAAGATACTCAAGCAACCTAGGGGTACATCTATCATTTAATTTTTGTACTTTTATGTTAAATACATTATTTTCTGAATTGAGCATGACTATTCTTGGCTAAAATCCCTAGTTCTGGGGTTATGGCTATCACATGTTGTATGATATTAGTTTGATATAAATTATTAATTATTTCTCATGATTAATTGTTCTTACACTTCGGTATTAATGTGTTCTAATTGTTTGGCCACTATCAGAATAAATCTATAGCTCTAAAGTGCACTAATTCAGGAATCTGATGAGTGGAATGGAAGTGTAAGGAGCGAGATTATATTTGTTGAATCTAACATTAGAATAATGAATATGATTTTTAATTAATACATGATCGTGACTTAGTTGACTCACTTGGTTAAATAGGGAAGATAACTATAAAGTGTTTATATTAAATCGCCACAACACAAGTCAATCGAAGTAGTTTTAGGGATTATATAAATAGTGATTACATGACTATAAATCTCTAATGCATAACTTCAACCCCGGGATCAACAATTATAGAAATAATGATGTTTATGGAAACCTGAGATCATATATGCATGTGTACAATACCATATCCCTAGAATGGTTTTTTATATCGACAATACTTATTGTTTCTTCCCAAGTCTCATTTAAATTTCATTAGTTAAAGTTATAATAATAGAAAACTACCAATTCTTCTATTGTGACTTACAATTGCGTATATATTGAATTTCCAATAAGAATTATTTACAACACTAATCCATAATTCTATGTCCCTGAGGGTTTGATATTCGTCTCGAAAGAGCTTCTATATTACTTGTGAGACCACGTTCATTTGTGTGTTTATTTGGAAGACAACATATGGTGAGTGGGCAATTAGTTGATAGGGCTCAAACATCTACTCAATGGGAAGCCTTGGGAGCTCTAGGTGTTGGGGTACCACCTGCTACTACAGTTCGTTCATTCCAAACACCTTCAGTACAAATTTATGCTACTCCAACACATATTTTACAAATTCCTTCAGCTTCTCAACCATGCCTCCCAACCCACCTATCAATGAGGCAGAACAAAATGCATTAAGTTAATTCTTGAGATTGGCTCCTTCTAGATTTATAGAAACTCTTGAAGATGATGCCTGAGACTTTATTAATATACTCTAGGAGGATTTCATAAGCTTATTTTATTAGAGACGCATGGTGCAGACTTCATAGTGTATCAGATGAGTGGCTTGGCCAAACAGTGTAGAGATCTTTTATTGCTTCTAGATTATCTAGTGCACTTCCCCAGACTTGGAGTAAGTTTTGTGATGTTTTTTAGGAAGATATATCTAACGTACTAATTATGAGAGGATGAGAGAGAGGATTTTATTCAATTACAGTAGGAGTCTATGATAGTCACTGAGTATGAGGCCTAGTTTCATTGTCTATCTAAGTTTGGGATCGGGTTGATACCTACAGAGGTTGGGAGGATTCTCCATTTTTCTTGGGATTAAGGCTTCAAATTCTCGAGGCCCTTTATATTCTTATTGCCACTGGTGCATCATTTTATGTTATGGATAATGTGAGTGAGTGGAAGAGGTACCAACATCAGGGCAATTTTAAAAGATCCTAGTATGGAGATAGGGTATCATGTTCTAGGGGTAGAGGACCACCTTAGAATTAGTAACATGGACATTTTAGTCATCTTATATAGGCCTTGGTTTAGACTTCTTGCTATTCACAGAGTTTTGTCTATGATGGTCAGTCATCTAGTCAGTAATCGAGGGGCACTATTTTCAGGTCTTCATGCCTTAGTGGCCATACTTGTTTAGACAGTTCTTCCCTATAATGCAGGGCATTGGGGCTATGTTTTGAGTGTGATACTTTAGGCCACTTTGCCAAAAATTTCCCCAGTAGGTACAATTTAGATTTTTATTTATCCTACAATTACGCTAGTTGCCATACCAGCCCAACCCATTAGATAACTACCACTTAGTGTAGAGGTGGTGGTGCTCTAGGTAGAGAGTCTTCTTAGCATGGTAGAATGGGGGTCAAGATGGTGGTCGTGATAGTGGGTGTTGTTATTTCTATGTTGTACCTCGAAAACCATAGGCAGAGGCCTCAAATATTGTAATTACAGGTACTATTTTTGTATGTTACATCCCACTTTTGCATTGTTTAATCTATGATCTATGTACTTTTATATGTAATCATATTTTTCTCCGTGTGTGAGATTGGCTAGTGAGTAATTGTCTGTGTCATTTTCTATTTCTACCCAGTAAAGGATATTTTAGTAGTGGATCATGTTTGAGATTCTATTATGTGACTATTTTGGGGATTTATGAGACTTGGGTTAATTTGATTTTACTGGATATGGTTGATTTTGATATTATACTAGGCTTGGACTGGTTATCCCCTTATCGGACGATCATGCATTATTATTCCAAGATTTTTACATTAGATGTGCATGGTGTATCCTTGATAGTACGACAGGCTTCTGTTAGTTGCATATTATTGAGAATTATTTCTTTCCTTTAGAATAGTCGGTTCATTTAATGTGGTTGTGTAGCCTATCTTGCTTATGTTCGAGATGCGAGTGCTGGTACTTCATATCCTAAGTTGGTACTTGTGGTTAGTGAGTTTATTAATGTGTTTCCGACTAACCTCCCTGGCATCCAATTGAGGGAGATATTGGCATTGGTATTGCGCTAGAGCCAGGCACCATGCCCATTTCTATTTCTCCTTATTATATGGAATCTATTGAGTTGATATAGCTTAAGTTTTATTTTTAGGACTTGTTACATAGTGGTTTCATCAAGCCTAGTATTTCACTGTAGGGTGCTCCTATTTTTTTCTTAAGAAGAAAGATTCCTCAATGTATATGTGTATTGATTATAAGAAGCTGAATAAGGTTACTATGAAGAACAATTATCCTATACCAAAGATTGATGACTGATTTGGTCAACTTTAAAGTTCAACCATATTTTGTAAGATTGATATGAAATTCAGCTATCATTAGTTGAGGATTAGGGCAGAGCATATCTCGAAGATAACCTTTAGGACATGATATAGCCACTATGAGTTCCTAGTGATATCTTTTGGGTTAACCAATGTTCCTACAACTTTTATGGATCTGATGGACAGTATGGTCAAGACTTATTTTGATACATTTTTAATTCTATTTATTAATGACATCTTGGTATACTCACGGAGTAGGGAGGAGAATGAGAAGCATTTGAGGATCGTGCTCTAGACTTTGAGAGATCATCAATTATATTCCAAGTTCTCAAAGTGTGAGTCTTTGATTGAGTTAGTTGCATTCTTTGGACATGTGGTATCTAAGGATGCTATTATGTTACATATGATGAAGATTTCAGTCATTTGCAATTGGCCTAGACTGAAAGCTCCTACCGAGGTTCACAGTATTTATGGGTTACTTGGGTATTACAAATGGTTCATTGAGGATTTCTCATCCATTGCAGTGCCATTGACCAAATTGACTAAAAAGGAGGATCCCTTCTAGTAGTTGGATGAGTATGAGTCTTGTTTTTCATGGCGTAAGGCCATTTTGACTTCTTCTCCAATTTTGACATTATTGGTTGAGGTTCAGAGTTTATCTATGTATTTTGATACTTTCGATATTAGTTTTAGTTGTGTACTGATATAGCATAGGTCATGTTATTTCTTATGCTTCGAGGTTGTTGAAGACTCACAAGCGCAACAACTCTACTCATGACTTAAACTTTGTAGCATTATTTTTTGCGCTCAAAATTTGAAGACATTATTTATATGAAGTGCATTGTGAGATTTTCAAGGACCATCGTAGTCTTTATTATATCATAAGCCAGAGGGAGTTGAATGCTAGAATGCATAGGTATATTGATTTGCTAAAGGACTACAATATCTCTATGTTGTATCATCTGGGCAAGGCAAATATGGTAGCGGGTGCCTTGAGTCAAAATCAATGAGCATGGGTAATTTGGCAACACCATAAGTTTAGAGCAGCCATTATCTTTAGAGATTTGTTCAACCAATTGGTCAAACTTGTCTATCAGAATTTAGCTATATGCTTGCTACTGTTAAGGTTCATTTTACCTTGTTTGATTAGCTTCAGAAGTATTAGTTTGAGGATCCCTACATGGATGATATTCGTGATCGATTATTAAAGGGTGAGCCCTACAAACATATATTAGACTCGGAGGGTACTTTGAAGTTTGAGGGTTACACTTGTGTGTAAAGGGATAAAGATCTGATATAGTTAATTCTTTATGAGGCCCCTTTTCTATATATTCCAACTATCCAGGTGCAATAAATATGTATACAAATTTGAGAAAACTTTATTGGTCAAGTGTAATGAAGAGGGGCATCACAGAGTTTGTAACTTATTGCTTAAACTGTCAGCAGATCAAGTTTACTAGAGACCTAGTGGTTTGATGTAGAGGCTTCCTATTCCATAGTAGAAGTAGGAATGAATCACTATGTACTTCATTTTATGGTTTCCTCATACTTGTCGCAGTCATGATTCAGTTTGGGTTATAGTTTATCGGCTTACTAAGTTTGCACACTTCATCCAATTCATACTTCTTATAGTTCAGAGAAGTTATCCCATATTTATCTAGCTAAGGTGGTTAGTTTCATGGTATCCCAGTTTCTATCATTTTAGATCATAGTACTCAGTTCACTTCTCAATTTTGGAGAGCTATTCAGTGAAGTATGAGTATAGAGGTTCACCTCAGCACAAATTTTCACCCATAGATAGATGGTCAGTTTGAGAGGACAAGTCTGGTCCTGGAGATCATGTTGTGAACCTG
>JBDJHY010231002.1:0-11024 GCA_039654485.1 Withania somnifera
GACTATTAGAATTTAAATTTACCCTTTTGTTTATTTTCCTTATTGAGTTTAGCTGGGGGTTTGTCCCAGTAACTCCTCATGACAGTTTCGATGGTTTTCAGATGTAGTCTTAGTATTAGTCCATGTTGTTAGTTCAACCCATTTTAGGTCTCTTCATGACTTTAGTTTTATTACTAATAAC
Source organism: Withania somnifera (assembly GCA_039654485.1). Classification (NCBI taxonomy): domain Eukaryota; kingdom Viridiplantae; phylum Streptophyta; class Magnoliopsida; order Solanales; family Solanaceae; genus Withania; species Withania somnifera. The sequence goes on from JBDJHY010231002.1 coordinate 182, forward strand.
ACTTCTTTAGTAAGTTTACTACGTTGCCTACTTCTTTCACATAGTCATACCATGATTCATAGTGTATGTATGATCTAAGGGCTAGCGTAGGGTTACTTCTGATTTTCAAGTGCCATGTTACATTCAAGGAGTAACTTCGGTGGGTGACAAGCTTGGTATGAAGAACTAGGTTTAAGAATCCTAGGATGTTTGAAACTACGTCCTGTAGAGTCTTCATTATGAGTTTGAAGCGCGCCACACTTATAATGGAGAGGCTGCAAGGCGTTTAGGAAAAGTCACTTTTTTCATGTCTTCCTTTATGTAGTAGAAAAATCCTCTAATAAATGTTATGTAGATTCATGCAGTTCTCCAGCTCTTCTAACAATGCCTAATATTTGAGGTGGTATAAGTAGCCCAGTCCAGATTTCCATCGCAAATGCCTCTCATAAATAGAGCCATTGCAAGTTAAATTCCTCCTTAATATTTGAGATTTTCCCACTTATGCGACTAACTTTATTATATCTACCCTTTACTCTTATTATCATGAATTGTGCTGTTGATCCAAAGTACACTATGATATGCCCTAAGATCCCTTTAAGAACCTTAGTTTTAGTAATTTTATGAGCCAGAACCTTATAGGATAAAATGAACTTATAACATGGAATGTGAATTTAGATGTTTAGAACGTACAAGTTGGCATAGCTATTTTATAAGGTGTGTAGTCAGAGTTATGTTCTTATTCAGTAAGTAATCATATGCTAAATCCTTGAGCATTGAATAAGGTGTAATGAGAATTATATATAGATATTTTATGGTAGTTGTACCTATCAAGTTCTTATGTCAGCTAGATTAAGTATGGAATAAGAGCAAGTTATAATATAGTCTAGATTAGACTGATTTAAGCTTTACCTTGTGTTTTTTATGAGGTTATGAATCCAGTGAGAGCAGAGGAGTTACAAGAGGTAGACTAAGTGTAAAAATATTATACGCAAGTTTGAATCTTCTAGAGTGGATGGACGAGATTTGACTGAGTTATTGTTGATTGTCACAAGGCTTATGTTATCTAGGAAGTGATTTAGTAGTTGTAAGTCCGATATGTGATGATCATATTTATGTTATATGTGATTAGTATTAGATGATAGACTCTAAATACAAGTGAGTATCCTAGTGTAATGTATTGTAGCGTGAGGGTGGATAAATAAGTGAATATGTGATGTTAGTAAGGTAGAAAGAGTGGTACCCTTTTTGTGATAAAATTAGAGGCAAGAGAAGAGAAAGTTAAGAGTTATTTTAGTAAGAATTCCTCAGGCTTAGAAATTTTAGCTTTTGATCTAAAGGGGAGATGGTATGTTTTGACTAGTATACAGTCCCATTACATAGCCATGATCAGATAGTTACCTATTCTTTACTCCGTACTCCCTGTATTTTTGTCGGAGAAGATATCCCATTTTTTCTTACATACTCATGTCATGATCTTATCTATTTTATAGTTCATGAAACTTATGCAGATCCATGACCATGTTCAATTCTTAGAATCTAAAGACATTTATTATAGATAGAGATCTAATCCCTATGCATGACTAAAAATATTCTGCTAACCCCAAAAATAGTTCTAAGTTTTCAACATTATTCATATATATTCATCTTATCGTATATCTCAGTTATACCATCTTACTCATGATTGAGGCGTCCATTTAGTTATGATATCAGCCATATGGTTTTCAGCATGCTTTAAAAAATCTAGCTTATAGTAAGTCTCAACTTCAAAGCCTGTCCTATGACACTAATTTTCTAACTCTTCCATACATAAAATCTAGTTACATAATATTCATATTCATGCCCCTCAGTATGTATAGTCCTATGGACTCAGAACCAATTATAGCCCCAAGTGACTAACATATCTATGCATAAGCTTAGATTAATATCCTCTTAAATATAACTCTCTACTCTAAGCCTTGTATATGTTCATTTATGATTCTAAGGAATATTCATGTCATGATTATACTCAGGATCACCCTCTCTTAAAGAATTATGTGTTCAACATATGGAGTACTCATGCTAGTGTGCTATAATTCCCAAATCCCCTCTTGAGTCCAGTGTTTCAATACGGATCAGACTTGATGGAACAATATTATTTTTATTAGTAAAGCTTCGTTCATATTTCATGTTTAGTGTCTAGAGTTGGACTTCTATCCATTACTTACAAAATTTATTCTCATGCTTTATTTTTCTCTAGTGATTACATGTATAAGTTGGAAGGTTGTAATAAAAGGGATAGGTGAAAAATATAAGATAAAAGACAGTGGATGTTCAGTTAATAGAAGTTCTAGTATGATTATGTTGCCTAAGTGTGGAGTTAGGTGAAGTATGGGTATGTTCCACTGATGTATAAGAAGTATATGAGAGTGATGATTATAGTGGTGTTAAGTAGTAGCTATAGCTTCAAGGAAGCCACTAATATTACATTGTTATAAGTTTGAATTTTGAGTTGGTAAATGTATGAGTGATTTCTTAGTGACTTCTTGATTGGATATAGAGAATGGTTAATCCTAGGATCAATAAGTAATGTTCATGTGAATGTAGAATATGGAATTAATGGCTTAGACTAGCATGATTACATAACATATAGTACCTTGTACTTCCAGGTTAGGCTTGAACATAGTAAGATCATGTATCTATACTTAGACCTTATAAGTTTTTATTAGTATGTCCTCAAGAGATTTGGAAGCTGCATTTAGAGAAATGTAGTGTTTTCAGAGAAAAAACCTATCTATAAAATGTCATTAGGCTTGAAGGTTAGCAGTGGTATTTCATGAATAATAGTAATTTTACTATTATTACATGCCTCAGGTGCTTATGTTCCATGTTATATAGTTCCATCCTGAATGCCTCAGTTAACTCCTAAACTCTCAGTGTGAATCAGTTTCTTGTAGTAGTAAGTAAGTTTATAAATTAGATAGACAAACTAAAAAATTTCTCTTATTTTCTCCTAGTTTTACTTTCCTGAGTTTCATGAGATTCTAATGTACACTCATGTTATATAATTCAGTTGAGTCCCTATGCCTAGACTAAGTCAGCCCTAATAGTGATAACTACTCAAATTTAGAAATCAATTTCATGTTAGTGGTTCTATCTTTTGTTCCCACACCAGATTATGCTCGTATTTCTTACCTAAAGGGCTTCCTATGGTTCGTGCTTTTGATCTTTTACCTCGGAGTATCATTAAGTTCCTTAGGGGAAAGATGAATAAGCTAATGGATTCCACCTTATCAAATGGAGTATATGATATCATGACTTCATAATACTATGCTAGTGTCGTCCATTCAAAGGTCTTACTTACACACTCCTTCGTAGCTAAATAAAGTCCATTTCGATTGTACACCTCAGTTCACAAGAGTATCCCACCAAATGCTATGATAGTATGCTCAAATTCATCTAAAACCAACCAATTATTTCTTGTATATCATCTCCTTACACCCATGCCTCATACTCATTCGACCTTTCATAGTTAATACAAGTTCTTATACAACACCATGATCCATCTCAACTTATTGTATATCTAGTCTATGTATTTATGCAGTTTAATTCAGTCACATATAATTCAATTAGATCAATTAGCATCATGTTCTTTCCAGTTCAGTTCAGTTTAGTTAGTGTCATATACACAATCAGTATCAGTTAGTCATATTTATCATGTTTTTAATTTCTAAATTCATGTTTTGTCATACCCAACCCTAGTTCAGTGTAGTGTCTTATTTCATCTAAGTTCAAGCTTAAAATCCACTTCATTTCTTAGTTTTTCTCATGGCCAATCTTATTCTTTATTCGAGGACGAATGATCTCAAGGGGGAGATAATGTAACACCCCAAAATTTGAGCCAAAATTTGAACCATTCTGTGTACATCCTTAAGTCTGGTCCTATGAATTCCTACTTGACCTAGGTTATAAAAATATTAATGAAGTGTGAAATTAGTTTTGAGGTAATTCAAGGTACTAAGGAACTCCTAGTGCTAACTTATGTTCAAAGATTTTCTACCTTCATAGTTTTCATATCATTTCATGCATGGATCAATTTAAAATGATCATATATACTAATATATAAGGAGTTATATGACTCATAACGTATAGAAATATCTATGTATCTAGTTTCTAACTTAATAAACCGCGTATCTTTTCAAGGTCTGAGTAAATTAATATGGGATTTTTACTAGCCCCACATTGTAAATCAATTTAAGTAAGTCATTGGTTGACTTTTTCAATGACCTCATGACCTGATGTTAGAATATTTTTTATAGCCTCACTGCATGAGGTTATTTGGAAATAGTATAAAAGTTCTATTTCATGCTATTTATCCCGAGGGTTGTTTCGATAACTTCCCTATACCTAGCTGACTAAACTACGTTGTTGTACACCCTACAGAAAGTCTAAAATACCCAAACAAATCCCAAATCTATTCTTTCCTCAAGGCCCAAATACTTAAACACATTAAGGGAATAGAACAAGAAAGAAAAAGAAAGAAAAAAGAAGAAGCATTCAAGTCTTTAACCTAGGGTTCAAAACTTCAATCTTCCTCAAGGTTTTATCTAGGTTTTTGGGCTCCTAATCAGGTATGCAAGATTAATCAATGGTGGACCCTTTTCATCCCTATGTCCAAATCAATGGTGGACCCTTTTCAGGGCTATGGTTCTACTTTCAAGAACTTTAACTTTATTCATGTTAATGAATTGTGACTTTCAATATATCCTTTTTATTTTAAGCATGCTTTAAATATCCATTATGATCTTCATGAACTTGAATAAGTTTTCCCTGAACAAAATCTAAGAACCCCAAAATTTAATTGTTCAAGTTTACGTGACTCATTCTATATTTTAAGTATCAAGCGATTACAAGATCATGGCATGATATAATCAAGTATTTAAATCGAAAACCTCAAACGATAATAAGTATAAAAAAATCATGTAATCATCACAAAGTATTCATGAATAAGAAAGTTTATAACTTTACTAGTTTGCAAGTTATTATGAGCCTAAATTACATGCATGTCCTATTTAGGAGGAGTATTTATGACCAAGGTGATCATTTCCCCCAACTATGTTACTGGCATAAGTTTTATCATGTTACCCTAGTGGAATAGTCCGAGTGGGTATCCCATAGTGAATTTTGTGATCGATCATTTCATGTACATGTAGTATTTATAATTTTGGAAAAGTATAAGGAAATTCACCACCCTAGGGTTAAACGTTGGATGTCAAGTGCTCACATGACATTGTCGATATAAGAAACTCCCTATTTTTCTTATTTAAAAGTGTTAAGCATTATTATATTTATAGAATGACTAATTATAATTGAGTTTCTATATTATTTGAGGATCCAGTTCTCGTGATATCACAATATGATTCAGTCTCAAGGTATTTCAACATGTTTTCAGCTTTCCATGATTTCATAATAGTTACTACTATTTTCATAATTAATTATATATTCTATCTCAGTATTCAATATATATTGCGCTCATGTTCACACATGTAGATTCTGGCGTACAGGGACAGTGATCATGTTATCAGGTAGTTGGTAACTTTTAAATAAAAGTGGAAGTCATGAGTTCTCATCTCTCAGAGGACCTTTCACTTCATGGCTTTTAGAATTTACATTTACCCATTTGTTCAGTTTTCTTATTGAGTTTAGCTTGGGGTTTTTCCCAGTAACTCATCATGACTTTAATTTTATGATAATAATACTTTTTTATTTAGATTATTATGTTGCCTACTTTTTCCGCACAATTACACCATAATTCATAGTGTATGTATGACCCGAGGGCTAGCTTAAGGTCACTTGTGATTCTTGAGAGCCATGTTATGTCTAGGGGGTAGCTTCGGGGCGTCACAACTACGAATGGGATAACACATAAAACGAAGGTTTCACTACACCAAAGTTGGCATTTTGGAGTTGATGGAACAAACATATTTTTCTTTTGAGGTCCCAAACTCTAAATGACCCCTAGAGTTCCTTATTTCACATTTTAAAGCGTTAAACCTTGTTTCCCCCCAAATCTTACTCAAAACTCATTCCATACCAAAAATAACCATGGAATAAAACCTAGTTTAGCATAATTCAACTGTGGGAAGGGTAAAATGGTCAAAATGCATATAAATTAGAAAAATTACCTTTTGGGTCATTACACTACTAGTCTTTGTTTAGTAGATCCACTAGGAGAGCTTAAAAATTTTCCTCTACCTTGGAAAGATTTAGGAATCTCACTAGGACATAGTTGTATGTTGTACTTCATAGTAAATGCACGGGGTATTTCAGTTATAGAACCTTCCAAGGTAGCTTATTTTTCAGTCTAGAGTTAGAAGATTTTTGAAAGGTTTTTAACTAAGCATCTTTTATCTTGTTAAAACTAATGTTCTTTAAGATGTCTCACTGAGTTTAGTTATACTCCTGAGAAGGGATTTTTATACTGAGTTTTACTTGTACTCTTAAAAAGGTGAAGCTTTATTCTATAGACTGAGGATTTTGCATAATATTACTTATAGAGGTTTGTGATATGAAGTTGAACTTGTTCGTGCATGACATGGCTTAGTTCATGAGGTTTATATATTATTGTTCATCATGTTGATTTAGCATTTTATTGTTACCTTTTCGCATGAGAAGTACATTCTAAGTACTAACACATACTCTATGCTACATGTTTTACTATGTAGATCTAGCTAACCATCTTCACGCTATTGGTTGACCTAATTTGGTGTTCCAGACAAGAAGTAGAAGTGGTAAGTCCTCATGAGCCGCGTACCATCTTTATTCAAATTTTATTCACTTTATTAGAGCTTGAGACTATTTTGTAGTTATTTGTTTTATTTTAGGGCTAGCATGAACTTGTCTTCGCACCTTAGTATTCATCTTGAGTAGAGGCTTTTAGAAATTGATGTAGTAGACTTGAGAATTTGGTTTTAGTATTTATTGTGGAACTTATATTTTGATTCTTGTTAGATGTCATAACTTGTCCTAGTAGCCTATTATTTAGCTTGAGTAGAAACTCTCAAACATTAATGTAGTGGACTTGAGATTTTAGTTTTGACATTTATTTAAGAACTTATATTTTGATTCTTGTGAGATGACCACTGATTTATCTATTTTATACCTTTCTTCTCCTAGTGAATTTGTGAATTGATGTATGCTAGATTCAAGAGTTTTTCTGAGATTACATGGTGGTTACATGGTGGCTTCAGATGCCTTATCATGTATAAGAGGTGAGATCAGGGAGTGAAATGCATAAGATGCTTGTTCGTTGTAAAATAGTGTTTATGTCCTAATTAGAAGCTACTTACTATCCCTTTCCAGTGCTTGTGTTCTAAGTAAAATATTTTCTTCTTACTTGACATTTTCTCTGTTTGGGACTACCTATTTTTCTAGAAAAAAGAAGCTTACTGACTTTTTGGGTTGTACATAAATGCTTGTGAATAATTCATGGCACAAACTTGCCAATGTGCTTTATTGCTACTAGATTATTAGGTGGATTCACATTGAAAATGCTTCTCATGCCAGTCAGAGTTGTAGTTAGTTCTCCTATATGTAGTAGATTACACATTATCGCATTTATATTCTACCTGAGTATAGCACTTTTAAATTTTCTTTAAAATATTTGTATTTACATAGATCTACACTGGAAAATATTATGAGCTGGACACAGAGGTGCAGTCTGTTCACTAATATAAACCTCATATGTGCTTTTATAGTTTATTGAAAATTTTTACATTTCAATGATATTTTTGATTGACATATGTTGGTGATCTTTGCCGATAATACTGTCCTTAAATAGATCTGCATGTAGAATATGACTTATTTTCCAAAAACTATTGATACCTCGACTCAATACCAGTAAAGTAGAGGAGGTTTCATATAGTGTATTATGTGTAGAATGCTCAAAGTATATTATGTATAAATGATCATCTCTATCTTCTGATATTGGTGGACATATTATATGTTTATGTTTTTTAAATTTTTTGCTCTAGATAAAACAACACAAAGTTGATCATGAGAGATCATGGGGTCACATAAAGAAATTCCAGTAAAGTCTAAAATTTGATGTTGTGCTTTATTATTTGTCATAGAAAAACATATTCAAAGCTGAAATTGTAATCTTTTGAAGGAAATAGGTAACTTCTCATAAAGTTATCCAATAGTGTTATTTTAGGAATGAATACATATGCATTTTTTAAATCGTCCATGGTAATAGTATCTCTTATTACATATGTATTAAAATCATGCTATAAATAGTATACTATTAGATAATCCTTCTCGAGAATTTTAGTTTTGCAATAATATAACTGGACAATATTTTTCAAAATTAATTCGTAAGGTGGTAAATTATAAAGACTCAAGGTGCGTAAAAAATCTTCAAATTGACATTGATCACTTGGTTCTGTAGTTTCATCAATTGTAGTGCCGCCACAATACGTTCATATCCAACCCCTCCTTCGCCCACAAAACCCACCAATGTCTCGTGCACTAGCCCTTAAGCTTGGATCACATCCTACGTAGTTTATTCATAGGTCTTTGCTTTGAAATCATGCAATGTAAGTTACTATTGCTGAATTTAACTGAAAACGAGTGCTAATATAACAATATATCCTACTCAATATGTTCGTAGGTCTTTGCTATCCTAAGCCACATACTTTTTATAGGTTACCTAACTATACATTTGTCTCTTGATATGCAAAATAATATGAAAAGAAAGGAGAAAATTCTTCCTTTAAGTTCATCAATATCTCTATCTAGAGAACAACTCTATTTTTTCCCATTTACTACTCTTAATTGGACAAGACAAGATTATGATTTCCTACCTGTTTTCCAGGATTCGGGATTGTTTGACATATCTATACACCAAAGATATTACTCCTGATGATATAAAGAGTGTCATGCCTAGGAGTCACTCCCTAGGAGGGACCGACATTCTTAGCCACTGAGTTGCCTCAAAAGCCTTAGATGGATCCTTGACTCATGCACTACTCTACTTACTCACACTCAAGAGAAATAATATTAAGTAAATAAGCAATAGTGGACTCAAATCAATCAACAAAATTATAAATAAATGAAAACTCAATATCTAATACTAACTCAATATCAGTCTGAGAGCCTCTATATGCTAACCGTTGGACTGCTACAACAAATCTCTAAATAGTCTCTAAGTAATAAATAAAGAAATAAAATAAAGTATTGGATCAACTAAGGATAAAATAAATTAAAATAAAATCTCCTAAGTTCGATCTCGATCAAAAGAGGACTCACCAATCTTTTAGCTTCTAAGATATATAGATCTAATCAACCATGAGGGTTCAAAAGACTGGTAGGATCTGCATGGGAGATAAGTGTAATGATCCTTATGGTCATTTAAGAGAATTCCATGATGTTCTGTATTCTAGAGCATTCTAGTAGCTGGCGACAGTCATTTATGACTTGCTAGGACCAGTATTCCGGTTTCCTTGGGTATTTGCTGGCAAGTAGCCTTTTTTCATTTAAAGGAGTCTAGTCTGTACGAATGCGCTTACTCCTGACAGTGATGGATAAGGATGACGAAAGCCCGTCAGCAAAAGTCGAAGCACAGGTTCGCAGACCTCTCTTTTAGGCTTGGTTGAGATTTATCTCACTTTTCGGTACTTAGATACTAACTAAGTACGTGTTGACTGTAGTCAACTTTCCTTTAAGACGATCTAAAAATTAAATTTTGAAAGTTTCATTAGCTTGGGAATGCCAAATAAAGTCTATATGGACATTAAGTTCGTGTTTCAGGGTTTTTGTTTTGAGTTTATGATAAATTATGATTTCTCATTTCACATAAGGCCTAATTTAGAGTTGCGGTGTTCTTTTCATGTCTGGAGTTTTGAAATGGAATTCTGATGCTTTCATCAGCTTTGAAATAGTGATTTTAGGCTAGTAAGAGTATTGGTTTATTTCTCAGGGTATCTTGTGTAAGTTTGAGTACCTTGGTGGATTGGTGCAAATTTAGTATTTCTTTATTTAAAGGGTAAGTTTGTTAAAAAAACCTCAGTTGGTCATTTTGACTATTCCATTAGATCTAGAATGTCGTTTCCATGTCGTGTACATCTTTGCTTTATAAAAATTAAACTTGAAATGCTCATTCTAGACCCTTGGAGTTCATGATTACAGCTGTCGTGAATGGGAAGGCAAAGACTGCCCTAATGAGGGGTTTGGTCACACCTACGAGGTTGCCACAACGGCTTGGGTGTTTCCCCTGTGATATTCAACCTAGCAATCACTTTCTCCCCTACAATACTCGAAATTCAAATTCATTTTCATCGCTCTTTCACAGATGCCGCGCACACATTCTACTACATCTAACCAGACGACAGAGGCACCAGTCGGAGTGCCTATTCTAGCTGCTACTATAGAAGTCCCACCAGTTCCTGCACCTGTTGCAGTACCAGCTGTAGCATAGAAAATCTGTCTCCAGACATTCGTAGTGTGCTATGACAGTTGCTTAGTGCTTTGGGAGGCCCTCCAATAGATGGGACATAAGCAGTCCCGGTAGTACAACCTATAGTGTAGATAACACCGCTAATTGTACCGAAAGTTACTTCTACCCCGGTTCAGGTTTTGCTAGTGCCTACTGTTGCTCCTGCGTGGAGAAGAATCCAGCTATGTTAGACATGGAGCAGAAGCTCCTGACTCGATTTTTGAGATTGGATCCCCCCAGATTCACTGAAATACCAAGGGAGGATGCTTATGAGTTTATGGTGGAATACGAGGAGAAGTTGACCAATATGGGAGTACTGAAGACCCATGGAGTAGCCTTCACCACCTATCATATGTGTGGTACGGCAAAGCAGTGGTGGCGGGCATTCTTAGT
>JBDJHY010231013.1:0-20597 GCA_039654485.1 Withania somnifera
AGCCTTAAAAGATTCACCAAATAATTAATGAATTCCCAAGTTGAACCCTTTATGTCTACTAAAACCAAACTGTTTAATTACCCTTGAAAAAAGAAGGATGAAAGGAATAGGTTTTTGGTATGGTCCTAATTCCCTATTGGAGATTGTGAACTGAGAAATGTAACCCAAGTCTAGGTTGTCTATGGAGAAAACACCACAAAACAACAAGTTGTAATCAGTCTATGTTGGCCCTGTTTCGATAGTGAGTAATGTGTCTTCAACCTAAGTTTAACTTTAGGTTGAAGGTGTGTACCATGAACTTGTCCCTTACAAAAGAAAGGTGTGTAGCAGTTTTTAAAGACAAATCATGAAAATAAAAATAAATTAAAGGGGAAGAATTCATGTTGTGAAAAAAGGGCACTCAAGGTCAAGTGTTAAAGAAAAGAAGATTGTAAGGAAAAAAATGACGGAAGAATAAAAGGAGGGTAATGGAACTAATTGAGTCATTTACTATATTCACAAATCATGCCCTACAGCATTCAACCCAGCATTATAAGCCAAAAAAATTCCTAACTTGATTCATGTCATCTTACTGAATGATAGATTGTAATTGACAATGGTTAGCCTATGGCTATTGTGTATACAATTTGATTTCTTTCTAAGTGTAAGAGGATATCTTCCCAGTCCCAATATTCAATAAGATTTCATTATGTGTGGGACTTTTTTGTATGAGATCAAGTTAATACTTTGATCACTTTTGAATGAGTTAATGCAGTAGTTTAGGGGATATAAGCCTTGTGAAAGGTATTTCAATGTGTCACCCAGAAAAGTCGCACTGTGTGTGTAGATACAGTTAGACGATATGATGTGTTGCCCAATGAATGATTATGCTGAGATAAATTATGTGTTAGGGGTGTTTTCATGTTTGATATGAACTGATTTTGTTATTGCTTGAGGACAATAAACTATTTTAGGTTTGGGGTATTGATGTGGCAGTAGTTTATGTCACATTGTACACTTAAAATCATAAAAATAGAGCATGTTCTTGAGTTATAATAGTGAGTTTTAATGCTTTTATTGTGTATTTACAGGGTTTAAGGCAACATGTGGAAGTATGCGGTAATTATACAGGAAAAAAGGAATTTTTTTACTTTAAGAGCAGTCAATTTCCCTACCATCAGATGTAACATCTGACCCAATCTCCCAACAAGAAGCACACTGGCTGAAAACACTCAAACAGGCGACGAAATAGTCAATCCATCTGATGTCAAATGATTTTCCTAAAAGAACCGCCCAATTGAAGGTACACTGGTTAAAGAATAAGAATAAAGCGGTCCAACATACGTTCCATTTGTTGGGAGATGATTCGCCCAAAGAGAACCATCTGATAGGAGGTTCACTGGAATGCATAAGGTGACAATCGAAAGACCAGACAGTCCATCTTTCACCAGGCGATTCACCTAAGGTGTCACCCAAACTGATGAAGGCCCAACCTAAGTTTTTGTTGCTGTACTTACACCCATACTCTATAAATAGTACAATTAGCATAGTTTTCAGGGACACACACCAGCACTTACAATTAAAACAAGAGAAGAATCATTTTTATATATTTTTAGATAGAGAAATATTTAGAGAGACTTTTGATTTTAGAGTTTGATGCACTCACTCTTTCAAGAACACAAGTGTTGAATTTCTTTGATCATTATTCTACAGTAGTTGAACATTTACTTCTGTGGTACGTTATGCATTACTTCACAGTTTCATTACTGTAAGATAATATCAGTGACGAAATAAACCCCAACCTTAGTACTGAGGGATCCATATGCTAAACTATATTACGGGTTTAATCTGCATATGTTGTTGTATCTATTCCAACGTATAAATGTAATCTCTATGTAATAAACAACTTTTAATTATTGCAAACACTAGAACACGCCTCGATTTAACTTGCACTAACCATTGGATAAATCTAGGAGTCAAGATTATGTGAAGAAATTTGAGGCGATGTGAAGAAATTTGAGGCATTAAACTCGTCTAGTGATTGCTGTATTAGCAAGAGTAATCATGAACTGTATTTTTCATGAGTTTATCCTAAGTGATCCTAAGTAAAGATTACAATCCAAAGGTTGGTTCAACCCTGGTAAACATGAACTTATGTTAACAATACACTTGATTTAATCAACTATCATTAACAGTAACAATGAATATCCATTTATTTCTAGAAGCAAGAACTAATTGTTAGTTTCTATTGCTGGGCGTATATCTGACAACCTATTCCCTTTGGGATCGACCCCAACCTAGTTGGCTTCTATATTTGACTACCGACTGCTTATGCTTTAAAAGGAAGTGTAGTTTGAGAGTGTCAAATTTTGGCATCCTTGTTGGGGACTACGGTTTTCGGTGAAGTCCAAATATAGTAACTATAGTTGGGTTTATTTCTACTTTTCACATTTGTGTTATGTTCTACACTGTAGGATACGGGTAGTGTATGCCAAAAATTTGGAGTCAAGAAGCACCTCTGTTATTATTCGATCTCGAGATATCCAGAGCCTTCATCAAAATATTGCCCTACCCAAGTTGAACAATGCCCTACAAAGGCATAACCATAAACTATCCAGATGCACCCCACAGGCTTCAACCTGTAAGATATAATGAGGTGTCTATGGATGATGATGAGAAAGAATTTGATGGGGCTGGCACAACATGGGAAATCATTCTACCCCCACTAGCCCCAAGAAATAAATTTTATATCACCAGCACGAGGATACAACTGCTAACTATGAAATGTCTATTTCGTGGAATAGCTGGTGAGGACCCAAACTTAGACTTGAAGAACTTCACACCCATATACAAGTCCTACAACTTTCCAAAGTGATCCATAATATCGACAAACTGAGGCTTTTGCCACTATCACTAAGTGGGGAAGCTACAATGTGGCTCGACGATCTGCCTATCGATTCTATTGCAAATTAGGCAGAACTGAAAGAGGCTTTCCTAGAAAAGTTTTTCCCCCATCCAAAATGCTGGTGCTAAGAGATGAGATAACAAACTCAAGAAAAAGCCTAATGAAGCTATTAATGTGGAGTGGCTACGCATTAATAAGAAGATCAAGCAATGCCCCGCACATAAGATAAGAGATAACTATCTGAAGGAAATAATTTATCGTGCGATGGATTCTCCTTCAATGATTGTTGTGGACAGAATTAATAGAGGAATCTATATGTCTCACACCTATGCCCAAGTGTCCCAAGAGTTGGACAGAGTAATGAAAAACAGAAGAGCCTGGCACACCAGAGATTTTGAAATATCTGGAGGGGCCAAGAGTAATGTCATGTCAGCTTAGAAATGACGAACTGAAGAGGAGGGAGACCAAGACATGGAACATTTAAAGACAGATATTGATCTGATGTTTAAGAATATGCTCGGGGGAAACATTGGTAGAGTCAAAAGGCAACGTCCTCTGCAAAAGGACCTTGCGGTATAAATGATTTTGACTCAAACAAAGAGGCTAAGTACCACCCAAATCAGGGGGTTCCAATAGGGGATCCAAGGTCAAAATTTCAACTGTGAGTTCTTCAATGACAAAAGCGCCTTTAGGGAGGTGTTCAACAAGAACAGAAATGGCATTTACGTGCCTTCGAGACAACACGAAGAGAGGTAAACACCTCTAGAGTCAAAGAGATATTGGGGAAAGTGCTAACTAAAATAAGTCACACAATGAGATCTTTCAATCCATCAATACTAATGTTTCAAATGTAGATCGAATGGTTGATTCATTTTTCTTTGATCTAGCACTTGGAATTTTAGATGGGGCAGTTATCCGCATCTCTGAACCAGTACAACGTTAGAACTCTATCTAAAGATACTATTAAAGTTCCCAACAAGGACAAAGTCTGAGGACTTCAATATAACCATAGTGCTATGATGTTAAATCAAGTTCTATTGGGAGGCAACCCAAAATTTCTTTCCCTTATTAGTTTATTTTGTTTTTTTTTCTGGTTCATTATTTAATGTTTTAAGAGTCATGTTTATGATCACACATTCTATGGGGGTTTAATTAATAAAAAGACAGAGTTGATAACAAAACTTCCCAATAAGACAAAATACTAGGCAGTTCATCTGGAAGTAGATGAATTTCCCAAGGCCACCACCTCACATAGACCTTAATAGATAAGCATGGCCCCAGACAGTCAAGTAGACTAACAGTCTTGTGACAGATAGTTCGCCTAATTGGTCGACTGAGGCCTAAACATAAGTAGTTGGGTCAGGACTTTTGAAAAGGGTACCTAACCTAACCTAAATTGGATAGAAGGGTTATAAATGCCAAGACCAATCGTTTCCCTCGATTTGGTGATGGAAACTCCACACCTTTACATAATTACCTCCCCATTAACACATCTACATTTCTTCACCTTCCATTATAAAATTCTCAGCTATAAATTAGCTTTTTCTTTGGTAGATTATTTCACACCAAAATCTAAAACTCACACTTAGCTTCTGAAACCTAGGGATTTATGGTTTTTAATTATTTTCAAATTTGCACTAGTAAACTTGTAAGTATAATTCTTAGAAGCTTATTTACTATCTGATTTTGAGCTTGGGTGTGTAACTCTTCATTACCCACCATCTTGTGCTAATGATATTTGTTGGTGTACTTCTTCTCCACACTATTGGTGCTCTATAATATCTTTTTTTTTACAATGGGTAATTAAAATGCTAGGTTGTTTGGACATAATGCTTATAAAAATTAAAGAAACTTTTATTGATTGACTCTTGCAAAATATAAAAGTTGGTGCATGACCAGGTGTTTAGTCTGGCGAGTCTTCTCCTACGAGATGAAACACCTGGTCAACCGCCTCTGTAAAATCCCACTGCTTAAGATGTATTGTTCTTCTCCAGGTCAAACATGACCTATGACAAACTTCCTACTGGCAGATTGTTCATCTATTCCACCATCCAAAAAAGACGAATGGTTAGGTGAATCATCTCTCAAAAGACGGTTCATGCAGTCTTCCTGTCTGAATCAATTTTACATATATGTGTTTATTTTTTAAATATGTTTTCTGATATTTTTCTTCAATACAGGTACTCATGGCTCCTAAACTACCACAACACCAAGGCAGTGGACAACAAAGCATTGTTAATAGATGAAGATTCCATCCTTGAATAGAGGGTGACACACTATCAAACTCGTTGATCCACCATACCTTCCAAACCAGCACAGGTAGTGACTTCCTCATCTAATAAAGAGTCAGGAGATGAGTCTCAGAGTTCATCTAAGTCTAGTAGGAGCAGAAGTACCCAAAGCACAAACCCCACATGGGTCAAGACCCCAACTGATCCTTTGCAGGAAAGTGTATGCCATGTAAGCAAGAGTAAAAACCCAGAGTTTTATGACGGGTCTTAATAGAAAGTACCTATGTCTACGATCACTTGCTTGTCTATCCGAACATTAAGAGAGTTTCCAAAAACTACCAGCTAGAATGGATTAATAAACCACCTGGCTAGTAATATCAAACTATAGTTTGGGAGTTCTTCATGAACTACAAGGTTAAACTGTAGCAAATTATTCCTAAACGCTAGAAGGTTTCAGAGTTAGGGGTCCTGGACACAACTGATGTTCAACGGGTGTCGTCGACATATCAAATAAGACCATTAATAGATTTCTAATCATTCATAATTATACTGCTCATGCCGACCATCCTAACTAAGTCTACAGGTATGCCAACCAGAAGACCGAGGGAGACTAATTTTCTCAGGACTTGACTAATATGGAGTTGTTTGGCTATGCAACACCCCTCTCCATCTAGAGTGCATCACTGAGCTTTATTGCTAAATTCTGGTGGGCTATGGCTCGGATGTCGATTAAGCCAACAAGGGACGAAAAGCTGACTAATGAAGATGTCGGGTTTTTTGCTTTCCTCGTCTCTAAGAAAAAACTAAACCTTTGTTATCTAATAGCCAAAGAACTTAAAATACATGCTACATGTGAAGGTATAGCCTACTCCTATCATTGCAAACTCTGACCTGTACCAGCAGGCCAAAGTACCCTTTCTGTCGAGCATTGATGTGGGCACTGATGCCCCAAAGACTTATGATATAGAAAGGTTGAAAGATATTTCTATGTTAGAGGGAAGAAGCCTAAAGTATCAGCCACATCCATAGCCAGAAGAGGGTCTGAAGGCCCGATGGATACAGATTCCACTGATGCTTCCTTTCTTTCTACTACAAATAGAGATTTTAGAACCTCCAGACCATAGGTCCTATCCATAGTCAATATGTCGATCGTCCTCCATCTTCCATGTTCAACTTTATCCTAACCAACTATGAAAGATTAGTCAAACGGGTGAAGCAAAATGAAACTCAGTTTGAGGTATTATCCATGGAAATGAAGTTTTTGATGGATTGAAAGAATAAGATGGCTTTGGAACCACATGAAACCATGTAGGCTAGAATTGATAACATTGAGGATCGTATGAGCGAGTGCCTCCTCCTTACTAGCACACCACCGGCTGACACTGAGCACCTTAGAAGAACACCTCTCATTACTATGGAGCCACAGGGAGCTACTTCAGAGGATGCAGCCTAAGATGTAATTTGATGGTAAACTTTCTCTTTCTATTTTTCTCATATTTTTATCTTTTGTGCATTGAGGACAACGCACCATTTCTGTGTGGGAGGGTATACCCTTGTTTTGTGTTTTGTTTTTGTTTTTTATTTAGGGTTTGTTATTTTTGTTTGAGGGTTTTTGTTGCTAGCCTGTTTTCCCTCAGGCATTCTATCTAGTAAAACTGGAATGTTTAGGTGTATTTTGATGTACTTTTTCTTATTTATTTTTATGTACTTTATTAAACATCAAAATACCCTTGTATATAAGCAGTTTTAGCAAAAAGTTATTTTATTAGTTTCAATCAAGTGTTGAGTGTATTTTATTCTACAATTACAGTACATTAAGGGTTTTACATTTGATTGTATTTGTATCTCTCTACACCATCTGCTTAACAAGTTTGAATTGAGAAAAGTATATATTTGCACGTGTGGGAAAGAACTTTTCTGTAATCTGTTGTGTATATGATATCTAGAACTTACCCGATTCATATGGTGAGTAAGTTGAAAACTAAATTTATATGAAGTTGATCTTAGGCCTTCTTTTATAAGTCACTAAGGCCTTAAAAGATTCACCAAACTATTACTGAGTTCCTAAGTTGAACAGCTTATGTCTACTAAACCCAAACTGTTTATGTACCCTAAAAAAAGGATAAAAGGATAGATTTTTCGTATGGCCTTGATTCCCTATTGGATATTATAAACTAAGGCATGGGTATTGTAACCCAAGTCTAGGTTGGCTTTGGAGAAAACACCACAAAAAACCAGTGGTAATCAGTCTATCTTGGCCTTGATTCAATAGTGAGTAATGTGTCTTAAGCCTAAGTTTAACATTAGGTTGAAGGTGGCTTCCATGAACTGCCTGACCGTTACAAAATAGGTATTTAGCAGTTTTTAAAGGCAAATCATGAAAATAAAAAGAAAGAAAAGGGGAAGAATTCATGTTGTGAAAAAAATGGCACTCAAGGCCAAGTGTTAAAGAAAAGAAGATTGTAAGGAAAAAATGATGGAAGAATAAAAGGAGGGTAATGGAACAAATTGAGTCAGTTAATAAGTTCCCAAATCATGCTTTACCAACACTCAACCCGACATTATAAGCCAAAAAAAGTCCTGCCGTGATTTATGTCATCTTATTGAATGCTAGGTTGTAATTGACAATGGTTAGCCTATAGCTATTGTGTATCCAATTTGGTTTCTTTCTAAGTGTGAGAGGATATCTACCCAGTCCCATTATTCTATAAAATTTCATTGTGTGTGGGACTTTTTTGTATGAGAGTAAGTTGATACTTTGATCACTTTTGAATGAGTTAATGCTGTAGTTTAGGGGATATAAGCCTTGTGAAAGGTATTTTAATGTGCCACCCAGAAAAGTCGCACTATGTGAGTAGATGCAGTTAGACGATATGATGTGATGCCCAATGAATGATTATGTTGAGATAAATTATGTGTTAGGAGTGTTTAAAGTGTTTGATGTGAACTGGTATTTTATGTTTCTTGAGAACAAGAAACTGTTTTAGGTTTTAGGTATTGATGTAGCAGTATTTTACGTCACATTGTGAACTTAAAACCCAAAAAATAGAGCATGTTCTTGAGTGATAAGTATGAGTTTTAACGCTTTTATTATGTATTTACAGGGTTAAGGTGACATGTGGAAGTATGCTGTAATTATAAAGGAAAAGAGGATTTTTTTTTACTTTAAAAGCAAACAATTTGCATGCCATCAGATGAAACATCTGACCTAGTCGCCCAACAGGAAGCACACTGGATGAAAACACTCAAACAGGTGATGGAACAGACGAACTTTCTAAATTAAGATGATTCACCTAAAAGAACCTCTTAATGGAAGCTACACTGGTTAAAAGAATAAGAATCGGGCATCCCCATAGATGTTCTATTTGTTGGGAGACGATTCAACCAAAGGGAACCGCCCAATTGAAGTTTCACTGGATAAAGAACAAGAGTAATGTAGCCTAACATACGTTTTGTCTATTGGGAAATGATTCGCCCAAAGAGAACTGTCTGATAGGAGGTTCACTAGAATGCATGAGGTGATAATCAGAAGACCAGGCAGTTCGTATTTCACCAGGCGATTCGCTTAAGGTGTCGCCCAGACTGACAAAGGCTCAACCTAAGTTTTTATTGATGCATACTCTATAAATAGTACAATTAGCATAGTTTTTAGGGACACGCACCAGCACTTATAATTAAAACAAGAGAAGAATCAATTTTTATATATTTTTAAAGAGAAATATTTAGAGAGACTTGTGATTTTAAATTTTGATGCCCTCACTCTTTCAAGAACACAAGTGTTGAATTATTTTGATCATTATTCTAAAATAGTTGAACATTTACTAATGTGGTATGTTATGCATTAATTTACTATTTTATTATTGTTGATGATATCAATGACGAGATAAACCCCAACCCATGTAATCTACATATGTTGTTGTATCTATCAAACATATAAATGTAATCTCTATGTAATAAATGACTTGTAGTGCTTGCAATCACTAGAACACACCTCGGTTTAACTAGCATAACCCTGTGGATAAAACTAGTGGTGGAGATTATGTGAAGAAATTCAAGGTGTTAACACTTATCAAATGATTACTACTGTAGCAAGAGTAATCGTCTTGAGTTATCATGAAAAATGCAATTCACTCCTTCACATCCCTATCCTGTGTAAAAGAGATTTACTTAGGATCAAAGGTGGAAAACACTTGAGTAAACATATTGTATTTGTACGTAACTCTACATTTAGGAAGGATTATGCAACTTTGTAAAGATTACAATCCAAAGGTTGGTTCAACCCAGGTGAATATGAACCTAGATTCACAATACACTTGATTTAATCAACTATCATTAACAGTAACAACGAATATTGCAATAAAGCAAATCCCCCTTGTTACTTTCAGTTTATTGCTAGAAACAAGAAATAACTGTTAGCTACTATTGTTGGGCTTATATCTGATACCCTATTCCTTGTGGAATCAACCCTAACCTTGTTGGGTTCTATATTTGAAAACTGACCACTTATGCTTCAAAAAAAGTGTAGTTTGGTCATGTCAAATTTTTGTGTCATTGCTGGGGACTACGATTTTCAATGAAGTCCAAATATAGTAACTATAGTTAGGGTTATTTCTAGTATTCACATTTGTGTTATTTCTGAATAATGTAGGATACAGGTAGTGCATGCCAAACATTCAGAATCAAGAAGCACCTCTTTTTCCATTAGATCTCGAGATATCCATAACCTTCATCTGAATGAATAGACCAGATAATGTCACCCTACTTGAGCTTGAACAATGCCCTGCGGAGGCACAACACACAAACTATCAAGATGCACGCCGCAAGCCGCAACTTGTGAGACCTTACGAGGTGTATGTGGATGATTATAAGAAATATTTTGATGGGGCTTTTAAAATTAGGGAAATTATTCTACTCCCATAAGCCCTAGGAAGAAAATTTAATAGCACCAACACGATGATACAATTGCTAACTATGAAAGATCTATTTCATGGAATAGTTGGTGAGGACCCGAACTTACACTTGAAGAACTTCACACCCATATGCAAGTCCTACAACTTTCCCAGAGTGATCCAAAACACCGTCAGACTGAGGCTTTTCCCACTATCACTAAGTGGGGAAGCTACTATGTGGCTCGACGATCTATCTCCCGATTCTATTGTAAATTGGGCGAAAATAAAAAAGGCTTTCCTAGAAAGGTTTTTCCCCCATCCAAAATGTTGGTGCTAAGAGATGAGATAAAAAAATTCAAGCCCTGATGAAGCTATTAATGTGGAGTGGCTACGCATTAATATAAAGATCAAGCAATTCCCCGTACATAGGCTGGGAGATAACTATTATAAGGGAATATTTTATCATGCGCTGGATGCTCCTTCAAAGATGGTTGTGGATGAAATTAATTGAGGGTCCTATGTGTCACACACCTATGCCCAAGTGTCCCAAGAGTTGGACATAGTAACCAAAAACAAAAGAGGCTGGCACACAATAGAGTCTAAAATATCTATTGGGGCCAAGAGTGATGTCATGTCACTTGAGAAAGGCCAAGAAAAGAGGATAGAGACAAAGATATGGCACATTTAAAGACACAAATTCATCTGATATCTAGGCAACTGCTCATGGGAAACTATGTTATAGTCAAAGAGGTCACGTCCTTTGAGAAAGGACCTTGTGGTGTAAATGATTCTGACTTAGACAAAGAGGCTAAGTGCCTCCAAAATCAGGGGGTTCCAATAGGGGACCCCAAGGTAAAAACTTAAACCATGAGTACTTCAATGAATAAAAGGCCTACCGATAAAAAGAACAGAGAGGTTGGAAAGATAGGGAGGCATTCAACAGGAACCAAAATGGAGTTGATGTGCCTCCAGGACAATGCTAAAGGGAGACGAACACCTTAAGAATCGAAGAGATGTTGGGAAAAGTTCCAACTAAAGTTGATTCATATGATTAAATCCTTCAATCCATCAACACTAAGGTTTTAAATATCGATCAAAGGATTAACTCTCATTCGGATTTGATCCGGCACTTGGAACTTCAGATGGGGAAGCTATCTGCATCGCTGAACCAGTGCAGGGTTGGAACACTGCCCAGCAATACTATGAAAGTTCCCAACAAGGAAAAATTCTAAGGACTTCAATAGAACTGTCATGGTGAGACGATAAACCAAGCCTATTAGGAGGCAACCCAAAATTTCTATCCCTTATTAGTTTATTTTGTGTTGTTTTATTTTTTTTTTCTAGTTAATTATTTAAAATTTTAAGTCCTGTTTATGATCACACATGCTATGGGGGTTTAATTCATAAAAATATAGATTTGATAGTAAAACTTCCTAATAAGACAGAACACTAGGCAGTTTTTCTAGAAGTAGACGAATCGCCCAGGGCCACCACCTCACTAGGACCTTAATGAATAAGCATGGCCCATAAGCGGTCGAGTTGATGAATGGTTTGGTGACAGACGGTTCACCTTATTGGTCAGCCGGGGCTTAATTTTAAGTAGTTGGTTAGTCCTTTTCAAAAGGGTACCCAAACCGAGCCAAATTGGCAAATGCCAAGACCGATCGTTGCTGAAACCAAGGGCTTCATTGTTTTCAAGTATTGTCAAATTTTGCACGAGTAAACTTGTAAGTATAATTCTTAGATTCTTATTTACTATATTATTTTGAGCTTGGGTGGGTAAATTTTCAGTATCCACCACCTTATGGTAATGATATTTTTTATTGTACTTTTTCTCCACACTACTGGTACTCTATAATGTCTATTTTTATTTTTGCTTACAATGAGCAATTAAAATTCTAGGTTGTTTGGCCATGATTCTTAGAAGAATTAATGAAACTTGTATTGGTTGAATTTTGAAAGAAATGGAAGTTGGTGCATGACAAGGTGTTTAGACAGGCGAATTATCTCCTAAGAGACAATACCCTTGGCTGTACAGCTTGTGTAAAAACCCACTACTTAAGACATATTGTTCTTCTCCAGGTCGGATAAGACCTTAGATAAACCACCTACTGGCAGACAGTTTGTTTATTCTACCGTCCAAAATAGACAATTGGTTTGGCGAATCATCTCTTAAAAGACGGTTCACCCAGTCTTCGTGTCTGACTCTATTTTACACATATGTATTGATTTTTGCAATATGTTTTCTTAAGTTTGTCTTCTATCCAGCTACCCATGGCTCCTAAACAACCACAATGCCGAGGAAGTGGTGTCACCTAGGGATTAATAAATGAAGATTCCAACCCTGAACAGAGGGTGATACCCCATAAAACTTATCAATCCGCCACACCTTTTGGACCTACACAAGTAATGGCTTGTTGATCTGATGAGGAGTCCAAAGATGAGTCTCGGAGTTCATTCAAGGCTAGTAGTAGCAGCAACACCCAAAGTGCAAACCCTACATCAGTCGAGACCTCTACTGATCCCTTGCAAGGAAATGTATGCCAAGTAATCAAGAGTAAAAACCTAGAGTTTCACAATAAGTTTGATAGGCCGTACCTGGGTCTGACAGAATTTTTGTTCAAGGGTTGTTCACAAATGCCAAGGCCCAGTATAGGCAGAGCATTATCAAGGAAGTCCAGATAGTTACTGATCACTCGCCTGACTATCCAGACATTGAGAGAGTTTTAAGAAACCGCTGGCTAGAATGGATGTATAAACCACCTAGCAAGTATTATCCAACTATAGTTTATGTGTTCTACATGATCCTGAAGACCACTCTACAGCGAATCACTCCTAAGGGCCTGAAACCGTCCTTTACCCTATTGATGCTTGACGGGTGCCTAGTGACATATCAGTCAAGACCATCAAAAAATTTCTATTAAGTATTGATAATAATTCTCTTGGCGACCATTCTGACTACGTCTATAGGTATGCAAATAGAAAGGCCCAGCGATACTAGTTTTCTCAGGGCCTGACTGATACAGAGCCGACTTCTCTACACAGCTCCCTCCTCTCTATATAGACTGCATTCTAAGCTTCATTGTTAAATTTTGGTGGGCTGTGACTCGAATGCAGATTAAGCTAACGAGGGCTGACAAACTACCTAATGAAGTTACCATGTTTGTTGCTTTCCTCATCTCTAATAATACACTAAACTTTGGCTATCTAATAGCCAAAGTACTTCAGATATGTGCTACATATGAAGGTACGGCCTATTCCTATCCTAGCTTAATCTTTGACCTTTTCTAGAAGGCCAAAATACCTATTCTACCGGGCATTGACGTGGGCACTAATTCCATAGAGTCTTATGATATGGAAAGGTTGAGAGATCCTTCTACGTTAGAGGTGAAGAAGCCCAAAGAGGAAGCCACATCTGCTGCTAGAGCAGGCTCTAAAGCCCCGATGGATACAAACTTGACCGATGTTGACTTTTTCCCTACTGCACACAGATATTCTAGAACCTTTAGACCATAGGGCCTTCCCCTTAGTCAATCTGTCGATCGTCCTCCACCTTTCATGTTTGACTTCACCTCGGTAAACTTTGAAAGATTATTCAAACTGGTGAACAAAAATGAAACTCAGTTAGAGGTGTTATCCATAGAATAGAGCTGTTGATGGATCAAAAGAACAAGAAGGCTTTGGAGCTGCTGATACCATGCAGGCTAGAATTGATAACATGAGGGATCATATGAATGAGTGCCTCTGCCTTATGAGCCCAAATTAATGGCCTAGATTTTAGGTTGAGTTAGAGAGGTTGCATGTTGATATTACTACCTTGCAGTAGGGTCACCATCCTATTGGCCCAACATCGGTGGACCCCCATCAATTCCTATGATAAGGATCTAACTTTTAGCTTAGAAGAGATGTAGTCCAAAGGAAAGGCAGTTATGCCAGGGAGTAAGGAGCAGGAGGACTCTGAGAAAAAGAAGAAAAGGAAGCGGGGTAGCTGCCATGGAGAAGATGATTTGGAGGAGGCGCTTTAGGCATCTATGGAGAGTTTTATGCTCGATGAATATCCTCAAAGAGCATAAGAGGTGGGCTCTTCTACTAGCATAACATCGGCTAAGACCGAGCACCTTAGTAGGGAACCTCTTGCTATTGCAGAGCCACAGGGAGCTACTTTAGATGATGCAGCCTAGGCTGTGATTTTATGGTACACTTTCTCTTTCTATTTTTCTCATATTGTTATCTATTGTGCATTGAGGACAATATACCATTTCTTTGTCAGAGGGTGTACCTTTATTTTGTGTTTTGTTTTTTATTTTGGATTTGTTATTTTTGTTTGAGGGTTTTTATTGCTAGACTCTTTTATATCAGGCATGCTATCTAGTAGAATTAGCATGTTTAGGTTTATTTTGATGTATTTTTGTTTATTTATTTTTTAAGTACTTTATTAAATATCAAAATACCCTTATACATAAGCAATTTCAGTATACAGTTATTCTATTAGTTTAAATCAAGTTCTAAATATATTTTATTCTATAATTTTCGTACATTAAGGGTGTTACATTTGATTGTATTTGTATATCTCTATACCATCTACTTAACAAGTTTGAATTGAGAAAAATTATATACTTGCACGTATAGGAAACACTTTTGTGTAATCTATTGTGTATATGATATCTAGAACTTGCCCAATTCATATGGTGACTAAGTCGAAAGTAAATTGATTTGAAGATGATCCTAGGCCTTCTTTGATAATTCACTAAAGCCTTAAAAGTGTCACCTAACAATTAATGAATTCCTAAGTTGAACCCTTTATGTCTACTAAAACAAAACTGTTTAAGTACCCTAAAAAACAAGGATGAAAGGAATAGGTTTTTATGGCCCTGATTCCCTATTAGATATTGTGAACATAGACATGGGTATTGTAACCCAACTCTGTGTTGGCTAGGAGAAAACACTACAAAACAACAAGTGATAATCAGTCTATCTTGGCCCTGATTCTGTAGTGAGTGATGTGTCTTCAACCTAAGTTTAGATTGAAGATGGCTACTATGAACCGGTCCCTTACAAAAGAAAGGTATGTAGCAGTGTTTAAAGAAAAATTATGAAAAAAGGGGAAGAATTCATGTTGTGAAAAAAAGGGGACTTAAGGTCAAGTGTTAAAGAAAAGAAGATTGTAAGGAAAAAATGACAGAAGAAGAAAAATAAGGGTAATGAAGCAAATTGATTTAGTTACTAAGTTCCCAAAACATGCCCTACCGGCACTCCACTCAGCATTATAAGCCAAACAAAGTCACAACTTGATTCATGTCATCTAACTGAATGTTGGGATGTAATTGAAAGGGTTAGCCTATGGCAATTGTGTATACAATTTGATTTCTTTCTGAGTGTGAGAGGATATCTTCCCAGTTCTATTATTCTATAAAAATTTCTGTGTGTGGGGGGGGGGGACTTTTTTACAAGTTGATACTTTGATCACTTTTGAATGAGTTAATGCAGTAGTTTAGGGCATATAAGCCTTTTGAAAGGTATTTAAATGTGTCACCCAGAAAAGTCGTACACTGTGAGTAGATACAGTTAGCCGATATAATGTGATGCCCAATGAATGATTATACAAATATAAATTATGTGTTAGGGGTGTTTGAAGTGTTTGATGTGTACTGGTTTTATTGTTGCTCAAGGACTAGCAAATGTTTTAGATTTTGGGTATTGATGTGACGATATTTTCCGTCACATTGTGCACTTAAAACCTCAAAAATAGATCATGTTCTTGAGTGATAAGAATGTGTTTTGACGCTTTTATTGAGTATTTACCTGGTTAAGGCAACATGTGGAAGTATGTTATAATAATACAGGAAAACGGGAATTTTTACTTTAAGAGGAGACAATTTGCTTACCAGCAAACGAATCATTTGACCCAATATCCTAACAGGAGGCACACTGGCTGAAAACACTCAAACAGGCTACAGAATAGATGAACCATCTAAAGTCTGATGATTCTTCTAAAATAAAAGCCTAATGGAAGCTACACTGGTTTAAAAACAAGAATCAGGCGGCCCAACAGATGTTCCATCTGTTGGCAGATGATTTTCACTAAAGGAACCACCCAATTGAATCTACACTTGTTAAAGAAAAAGAATAAGGTGGCCCAACAAGCATTCCACCTATTTTGAGACAGTTCACCCAAAGGGAACCATCTGATAGGAGGTTCACTGGACTGTAGGAGGTGACAAACGGAAGACTAGGCAGTCCGTCTGTCACCAGACGATTCGCCTAAGGTGTCGCCCAAACTGTTGAAGGCCCAGCCCAAGTTTCTGTGGTTGCACTTACTCCCACACTCTATAATAGCACAATTAGCATAGTTTTTAGGGACACACACCAGCACTTACAATTACAACAAAAGAAGAACTATTTACATATATTTTTAGAAAGAGAAATATTTAGAGAGACTTATGATATTAGGGTTTGATGACCTCACTCTTTCAAGAACACAAGTTTTGGATTCTTTTGATCACTATTTTACAATTAGTTGAATGTTTACTTTTGTTGTATGTTACTCATTACTTTATAGTTTTATTATTGTAGGATAATATTAATGATGGGCTAAACCCTACCCTAGGGTTATGGGATCCATGGGTTAAATGACATTAGGATTGTAATCTATATATGTTGTGGCATCTATTACAATGTATGAACATAATCTCTATTTAATAAATGACTTTTAGCCATTGTAAACACCAGAACATGCCTAGGCTTAACTAGTACAAACCCTTTGGATAAAACTAGGAGTTGTTTGGATAAAACTAAGAGTTGAGATTATGCTAAGAAATTCACGGCGTTAACCCTCATCTAATGGTTGTTGTGTAGCAAGAGTAATCTTCTAGAGTTATCATTACAAATACATTCACTCTTTCACTGTCTTAACCCATTGTAAAAGAGATTTACGTAGGATCAAAGGTTTGAAAATACTAAAGTAAACAATATTATATTTGTACGTAGCTCTACATTTAGGAAGGATTATGTAGATTTGTAAACATTACTATCCGAACATTGATTGAACCCTGGTGAACATATACCTAGGTTCACAATACACTTTATTTAATCAATAGTCATTAACAGTAATAATAAATATTGCAATAACACAAATCCCCCTTTTTACTTTTTGTTTATTGCTAGAAACAAGCATTAACTGTTAGCTACTATTTTTGGGCATATAGACGACACCCTATTCCCTGTAGGATCGACCCCAACCTATTTAGGTTCTATATTTGAAAACCAACCACTTATTCTTCTAATTAAAGTATAGTTTGGGCGTTATCAGGTTGTATTTGCAAAGTTCATTTGTGAAATTTGGTTTTCGAATGCATCCAGATGGTGTTCGAGGACTTCTTTTCCTTAGTAGTTTTTCTATCAAAACTTGCAACAGGTGTAGGTTACTTGTTCATTGCGATCAAGGAAAAACCCTATGCGATCACGAAGCTCTGACTTTCCTTGCTCATCGCTATCGTGACACATCCTCACGCGATCGTGAAACTCTAATTTCCTTGGCCACGGCAATCGCAATTCCTTATATTTTTACCTCACGCGATCGTGATAGTCCCTTCACTCGATTGTGATATATGGTGGCCTGGCAATATATAAACCTTCCCCTGAAAATTTCAGTTCATTTCCCCCCACGTGTTCTTCCATTTTACTTCGTTACAGTAGCACTTATAGGTGGAGAAACCAATCAAATTGAAGGGAAATTTTCCTCCCAAGCTCACCCTCGCTCTCACCCTCATTGGTAAGTCGTCCTCCCTCTGTAGTTTCCATGGAAATTAATAGGTTTTATCCTTTAATGGATTTTATTAGTTGATGCCTTTATCCCCCTTAAGTTTCAATTGAATTATTATCGTTCCTGGTACCTTTGGTAGGATTACACTTCACAACTTAATTGCATATCAAATCTGGTACATAATCTCTCTATTTTAGCTTCTTGTAAATGTGTGACATTTTGCATTTTTGATTACCCCTCTTTCGGGTTGTTTTGAGTCCCTTCTTGCACCCATATTGTGCTTATCTATGGAGCATAAGTTCATAGCAATTTTGGGGATCCTATGTTGAAGTTTGTATTTGGTTTTGGACTATAGGGTGCACGGTCCCATTTTTAGAACCATTTTCTAACCCGATTTGCAATTCACAATATGGATCTTGTTCTTCATATTTTAATCCTTAGAAGCATAGCTTGATAGTTTTGGGTGATTTTTGTTGCATTTGGAGCTCCGGGCTTGTGTTGCATGCATTTCGAGGATTATCTTTACTGCCCAAGTAGGCTAGGTTTACTTTCATTATATTCTACGCTACTATATGGTGCTTGTTTATATGTCTAGTTGTATGGGTGGTTTTTAGGTTAATCGCCTTGAATATATAAATTGTTACTCTTGTATTGGCTTTCCCGGGTCCCGTAGAAGGATGTAAAGGGTGTGGGTTTATGTGATTGTCCCGGTATTTGCGGTGTTGACCTTAGACCTGTTAGATATATTTGAGACCTTATGATGAGCGAGTGAGATGTGTTCTTGCTGGTGGCCTTTGGTCGATCCTAGTCTAATAGTTTCTCTTGTATTTGTCTTTTAGTATTGTAGCGCCGCGACCATGCATCTTTACACTTATTACATTTGGTAAAATAATGAGCACGAGCGTGTCCCAGGGCTATGGTAGCTTTATATTCTCAGTTAACCAATTAAAATTGGAGGTTTTCCTGGCTTAATAACTTATGAAAATAAAGATCTCCTTACATATACTTATACGTATGCCTCGACCACCTTGTGGTATGGAGTTATTTCCAAATATAACAGGAAAAGTTTCTAACTGTCACAAATGATGCACTGTTACTCAAAAGGTTACTTGTGGCACTATTTTGGTGAAGACCCCGGTATTGGCACGAAGGTTCAGGGACCCTATGTTTTGATATGGTTTGGGCACCAAGGGTTAGGGATGGTTTTGGCACTAAGGGTCAGATACCCCATGTTTTAGTATGGTTTTGGCACTAAGGTTCAGAGACCCCATGTTATGGTATAATTTTGGAAGTAAGGGTCAAGGACCCCATGTTACGGTATGGTTTTGGCCTTAACGATCAGGGACCCCATGTTATCGTATGATTTTGGCACTAAAAATCAGGACCCCATGTTTCGGTATGGATTTGGCACTAAGGGTCGAGACCCCAGGGATTTGGCACTTGTTGGTTTTGATAAGATTTACTATTCAGTACCCCCCATGTATTCATTCTTTCGTTGTCTGTGGTCACCAGGCATAAGGGGGAGTCACGATGGGTTTGTTTACCTTTTTTGCGTACCAACGAGATGGGGTGTCAGGTAGGTTTTTCTGTGATTATTTCCTTCTCTTCACTTAGTTGCATTTACACTTCTTTTATTTTACTTGTGGTATATTTATTATCACATTAGCATTGGGCTTAACTGGAGTCTAGGTATGCTCCCTTTACTTTAATTTCAGGGTGTACGGGTAGTGGTTAGTGCCCTTATGCAATGGTCATATTTCTGATTTCCTAAATAGTATTATACTTAGATCCCGTTGATGGTAGTTAGATTTTAAGTCTTTTTCCTTTCATGTATTAATAGTTATCTTGTTTCATCTCTCTTACTATTAATGACTTCTTTTACTTTCCTCGTTATTTCTTACCTTCACTTTATTTTAGCCCGGTCGACCTATGATGCCTACGGGGAACCCGTGTTCAGTACTCATGCTGCACTTTTTTACTATTTTTGTGGTGATTATATTGGTATAGGTTATCAAAGATATCGAGGTTGTGCTGAGTAGATACTGCTGATTTGCAAAAACTACGATGAGCTTTAACGTCTCAGCTGAACATGGTTTCTAGGCTATTTATTATGCTTTATTTTTTTTCAACAGTGGTCCCTGTGGTATTTCTTTTGTAGGAGTTACTTTGTATGTTATCTTTTGGATACTCTGTTTAGTTGCTCAATGGGACTGATACCAGGTTTTGGGATTTGGGTTGTATATATCTCTTTCCTGCTTCCGCTATTATATGATATTGGCTATGTTATTATTTGATTTGTTGATCGTAAGCATTTATGGACTGTTGCAAGTAGCTCCGGGCTATAGGGATAGGCTTGTCTACCAGAAGATTGTAGATGCCATCATGACCCGAGATTTAGGTCGTGGCTATGAACTTATTTCCTTAACCCAACCTGAATTCCTAAACACATACCAATCTAAAATCATATATAAAGCTAAAGATTGACTAAAACACGTCCTCAAGGTGAAAGCACCACTATTGACTCACATATAAGAGTGACATCCATTGGTAAACATTTCATGGTGCTTAACTACTTAATCCAGTCTCAAATCAACTCACACTCATCGAAGAGGAACCCAATTAGTCTAGTTGCTAATACCCAAAACTGTGAAGGAAGATTAGCCTTCTAGCAAATGATACACTATGGCACATAAAACCACTAATAACCCCTTCTTTAGGACCGACAAATTTGTAACCATTAACCATTTCGGTATCAACGAACCACTCATACCAACTCTTTTTAAACACGTGTTTACTTTTATAATTAGATACGTACCCACTAGATTCTTATT